>BLKR01011299.1:0-35039 GCA_011170035.1 Teleogryllus occipitalis
TTCATTATAAAGTGCAACAACAATTTGCAAACATTCAAGAGCTCAAGACAAAAGTTAATTTTTTTGAATCTTCCCTAAAACTGTTCAGTAGTGTGCTGATGTAGAAAACTGCGTCATTTTATTCTTTTTCGCTACAGCTTGCGGAGTATAGAGAAAGTACTGTAATACGGCGGGAAAAACGGCGTTCCAACTTGCATAATACTCCACTGTGCATGAAATATATTAATAAAAGCTTCAGTCTCCTCAAGTATGGAATATCATTTTTGGGCATTCTAAAAGAGCTTCAGGAAAATTGAAATTGAAAATTCAAAAAATTATTCAGATTAATTGAAGATTTTTAGAATTCTCTCTTAACTAATCCTGATATAATGACCATGTTTATATTTGTCGTGTTCTTCTTTTACCAAATTTATCTATCTTAGATTGATATTCTTGAAATTATTGAGGTAATTTGTAGTTGAAGTAATCACTTGTCCTATTTACTTTAGTTTTACTATAAATGTTGTAATTGTGACTACATAAATTCTGATACTTGATAGTTATGTGCTCGTTGTGCCATAGTCTTTGCTAATTTATGCTTTTGTATATTCATTATACTGTCGGTGAAATTTTTTTGTTCAAAAATACTTCCTTGGGTGTTTATAAGTAATTTCACAGGGAAAATTTGTAATTTTATTAGGTTTTCGTGTAGCGTAGACTGATATTCGCCTGCCAAGCACAAGAAAGGAGCAAGACGAGATGTAACCAGCCGTGATGACGTCATGATCAATTGCGGAGTCCTTCTATATAGGTGTCCGTGGCTAAACCCGGACTGTTCACGATCGCCTGCTGGATACGGTTAGCAATTGCTCATGGATAAAACTGTTCACAGATGTAGCCTTTTGAATACTCTTTTGGTAGTTATCCACTTCGTTACTCTCCTTTCCGTATTCTTCAGTACTTTGACCTTTTCATAACGCGTACTTTCTTGGAAATTATTAATTTATTCTCCAAATAAATATTTCACCGTACCAGATTTTCGATTGTTGGCGATTTCTTCTACATATTTGACATATTTTTGGTAATTAATACAATCTATTGGAAGAATGACTGTATCGTACTTCGAAGGCAATGCCCAGTACGCCAGAAATAGTAAAGTGTGAAAAGATAACCCTTTTCTGAAAAGATAACGAGTCTCTTCAGTTCAGAACATTATACGCTTTTAATAAATATCTTCGGAAAGTAGGTTTATGTTAATCTGTCGCATGAAAATAAAGCATATTTAGAAAATATGTATCATTAAAAACTGTTTGATAATAATAGCAATCTTTGGAAGAAATAATATTCTTTACATGCGATGGTATCTTCTATATTTTCACTATCATGCATCTATGATAAGTACTATGAAAGAAATTCTAGAAGTACACTAATTATTATCACGTAGAAAGCGTTTGAATTAGCAGGAAGTGACAAGCAATAACGTCAACTAAATTTTGTCATTATCTACATACTCTTCATTGTAGTGCTTCAAGAACGCCTCTCCTGTTCTCCGAGTGTTCCGTAAAAGTAGTAGCACGTCGCAAGTGGTGCATGGAATGGCTGCGGCGCAGTGCGATGAGTCAGAGCATCTTCTATGTAGACAGTCTCCTTGGAAGCAATCAATGCAACACGAAACACAAAGAACACAGAGGAGGGTGTTGTAGTACCTTCTCTTAATATGCTTTCTGTTGTATTTAGGGACATGGAGGGAGTTAATAGCTTAATAATCTAACAACCTTTAGATCAACGCCAAGTACATGCACCGTAGCCTTGCCACCGTGAGAACGTCTGGTGTCTTCTAAGGTTTCGTCAGAGCTCAAAGCGCACGGTCATCTGCTCTGCACATGCTCTAGCCGGCTCTGGCTCCGCGGAGATTGCAACTGTGTCCATGGCGCAGCCATGCGCCTACGCGAGCCTCGGTGCCGCCGTGTCAGTGAACACTCCTCATGGTCCGCTCTCTCGCACCCTCCGACCGAAGGTCGCTCCGCAACAGTGGCGGCTGCTCCTAGGGCGGCGCCTTCCCCGAAAAACCAACCTCGGGAAAAGTTGCAGAAAGCATTAAACTTGCCATAAATTTTAATTTGTGCATACCACCAGCGGAATTTTTGTGGATGAATTTATTTTTCTGGGCCCGATTATGCCGATTGGAATGGGTAGCATCGTAGGCTATCGGAATTCTGTCCGTCTGCAGTCAATGGAAGCTTGACGAAGAGTGGGTGGGGGCAGCATGCTCCTATAGAGCTGTTCAGAACACGTGATTTTTAGAGCTTCTGAGAGCAGCACAGTCCTCTCTGGGTGGCAAGTGGCGGATGCTGGCATGGCGCAAACTAATGGCTAAAATGCGGTATACGTACGGATTTTCTTTCAGAACGTCGAGACTATAATTTGTTAGAGGTTGTGATTTAAAAACGTTTTTGTGTAGGTACACTTTCTTGCAGTGTGATGTTATTTTTCTCTAAAATAAAGTTGTAATTTCACGATAAGCAAGTGACATTGTTGTGCGCTGTGTTGGACCGGGGCAAAAAGGGGCAGGAGAGGTAGTCATCTATTTTAGATTCCCTATCGTCCTCAGAAATCACAAAAGTAAAACTATAGCACACTCGGGACAAAGAAGACAAAAGTTAATTTCTGCTTTGAAGTGAGAAGAAGTTAGATGGTTATTTCAAGTCAATAGCGGTCACATACAGGTAACACCATCTTCGTAATTCGCAGTTCAAACGACTTATCTAATCCTAAGGTGTTTCATCTGCACACGTATGTAGGTTTCCACAATTTTGCAACAATATAAACAATCAAAAAAAGGTCTAGCTCTCAAAAAAAAGTCTTTTCATGTAATGCTTGAACGTGTCGAACAAACACTGCATTATAATATCCGAAAGGCACTAAAATTATGTGGATCTTCAAGAATTTACTTGTTTAAAAGCTAAGCTTAAATATGATGTAATATGATGTAGATCACCAAATCCACTGTTTACTTTTCCTACCAGGGTTATCAAGTCATACGTGCTAATTGTATTGCAAGAAATGGCATTAAATGCTCATTAAAACTTTGCAAGCTAAAGATATTGAAAACGCGTTTGATGAAAAATGCTAACATTAATATCATTGGGAAAATCACATGTAATATTTTAAAGTCGTGCCTTGACACTGAAAATCAACGTCAAAATTTGCATTCAGCAATGGAAACTGCAAACATTTTTCAAAAATACGTATAAAAAATCAAGTGTATTATTTATTTACATTTTTAAATAACCAAATATTTATTAAAATTAATTCGTTGATTTGAATCAAATTTTTATTAACTTGGTTTTCCTCTCTGAAAAATTATGAACATTTTTGGAACTGTTTATGAGCATTACGGGTTTTCCTCCAATTTTTTATTAAAGTTTAATGAAGGTATTATTATTGTCAATGGTATTATTATTATTATTATTATTATTATTATTATTATTATTATTATTATTATTGTATAAAGGTATTATTGTCAAATACAATTTTTTAAAATTAAATATTAAAAAACCCGAGAGTTTATAAAAATGTACGGAAGGAGTCGCTTCTACTCGAATAGCACAAAGGCCCGAAATTCGTTGGCACTTTTCACATTCGATGAAAGGTCATGTGGATCCAAAAGTTTCATAGATTTCATTTTATTCCAAATGAGAACCTTAACATGATCTCTAAGGTCAGGATAATATTTACTTCCAACCATTTTCAAAATAAAAAGATAGTGATTTGATCAATATCTGGTAGAATAGTGCATTTTTAAATTAAATTTTTGAACGAGATGCACTGCCAGAATCTAAACAAACCTAAAGGAAACAAATATAATTCTAAAAACAAACGTGATATGAAACACAGACCTCGGCAACTACATAATACAGCCAGAAATTTACTAATTCTCTAGGAATCGCTTACGTGCACAGCAAAGGTTGCCACCCAACACTTTCCAAACCTTGTGACGTCCCCCGCAAGGGGAATCACGATGGGGTAGGTTGTCTTCGTCTCTGGTGGAGTGTCTTAGACGACCACCTGGACCCTGAGTCTCGGGGCGCCGCTCACGTTAGCTTAAAGGTGCAGGCAGTGAGAAGGCGATGCAAAGCTCCTGATAGTCGGGTTCGCCCGGCTGGTGGGTACCAGTTGGACCAGCCTATGGCGCGTCGACCTTGGAGCAGGATTGGGTGAAGGATACTTTTCCGGAGTACTCTGGATCCTACTTTAAAGACCGGCGAGAAACGAGATACCACCCGTCAGGTTGCCCAGGTTCCGGCGTTACCCACGTCGATAGTTGGCGGTAAGCAATGGGGAGACGGGATGAGGCTCCGAGCCGCCTGGACCTTAGTTCAGGTGGTCCCCAGTTGGGTTCTCGGATTCGTCGTGGCAGTGGTCCAATACTCTGGGCAAAGAGAGAGAACTTGTTTCCGGCGCATATGTGGCGCATTGTCGAGATTCCTGTACCAGCCTGGAAAGCTAGGATCTCTGAGCTAGCAGGGCGACCCCTACCCAGGCATTGTATGGGCAGGCTGCCGCGAGGGCAAACTGGTTTCCGGCTGGATCCGGACGTCAGCCCGTCGGCGTTTTGCGCCTCGGTGGGGGGTGCGGAGAGCCTATAGGCCAAGGAGTCCACCCCGGGGATTTGTCCCCTTGACGAAGCAAAGAGTTGTGGTGTCGACCACACGGGGTTTCATACCTTGTGACGTCATTCTGGACATCCTCTAGTCTTGCAAATGCTTCAACTTGTCCGAGATAGGCATATAAATTAACTTGCTGAAAATTAATATTCACTCTAGGGAAAGTGTTATTTACCAGCTTTTGCAATGTAATATCATGACTCAGCAGCGGATTTATAGACACGAAAACTGTAAAAATAAGCAGGCAAAATAGGCATTGAAAAATGTACAATAGGCATTTAAAAGTATGAAAAGGGTAAACAATGGAATGTGTGTTTTCATTAATTGTTCCGACGAATCCTAGTAGAAGTCCTTTATTTCATTGTTGGGCAATTCGGACAAAAAGGCTAAATCGCAGTAGTTACTTTGTTGATTTCCATTACATGCAAGCTGATATTCCAATGCTGCACAGTATGATATTTTTTCTCGCATTTTTTTTCGCGACTTGTTTTCTTCGCCACAAATGATGTAACTAGAGGAGTTACAACACACACTTTTTCTTATTATATCTAAAAATCTTTCAAAATTCGCAATTTTAAACAATTCCATGAAAATGAGACCTGTGCCATTCTTTTTAGCATCCCTTGTTCTATCCGCAAAATAATAAAGCAAACATTTGTAGTGGTTTTTGAAAATTATTTTTATTTTGCTTTCAATTTGCTTCACATTTTAGAAGAAATTCCTCCCAAAACCACTCTTTTCAAAAAACAAATTATGCACAGCCCTTTTAAAAGTCTGATTTTTAAAAAAGTATTTCATTTAAAACAAAAATCTCTATATTGTGATGAACCCGACCAGCCACATACGGCAACCCACGCATGTGAGCAATGCGCGTAGCACACGGTCTGCATAGCTCGCAAAAGGGGGGAGGAAACACCGTCACACCGAAGTGTGTCGGTAATCAATGACAGGTGTGCGCGTTTATAAATAAAGGGCGCCAAAATTTACAAATAAAGGGCGCCAAACGGGCACTTACCTGACACCTGGCACCGGCATAAGAGCATCTCAGGGGTGAGCACTCTGTGAATGAAGGCATGCACTGGGTTCACTACTGCTGCTAAGTTATAATAACTACAAAGTCATGTTCCTTTTTAAGTGTTAATCGCCTGAATGGCGAGAACACGTTTATTGCTTGTTAAAATACATTTTGATCTGAAGGTTCCTTAAATTAAATTCTAATCTTACTTTTACAATAGATGACTTTTTTTGAATGTCTTTAAAATGAATACACAAATAATGGTCGTTGATTCTACCTCTTTCGATGATTGCACACCTGTGGTCGCCATCAAATCAAACGCTGTCGCGAACCGCGTTGCAGGAAGGCGCAGCCAGCCGGAAGCAGCAGTTCATTCGGCGCCACCGTTCCTTCCCGTTCCAGTACTTCCCAGGTCAGACGCTCGTAGTCAGGAAATGGTTGAAATGAGCCCCGATCGGTGGGTACCGGAGGGGGCCGTCAAACGCCAACCCGACCTTACCAAGTCAGCTTTGATAGCTCGCGATCGGTGGATAGCGGAAAGGGCCGTCAAACGCCACCCCTATCCGTATCAGGTCAGCCTCGATAACTCGGCGGTACTATCGATCCTATCGCTCTACGCCGACCCGTTGAAACGGAATAAATTCCAATTTGTGAGTTCAAACGGGCGGCCTGCACTCCGTTGGTCGGCCAACACTAATCGCTGGCTCCAACTACCTCTCAACACATCAGCCTGTTTGCTATGCCGTTCTCTCGCCTTCTATCTGTCTTCTGATAAAAATCCTACTCTCTCGAGCTTCCTGCTTCGCATCCCCACTCTCTTTTCTAACTTCGCACATCGCTCCTTCACGTGATCAGAATTTCAAATGCGATTGGTTAAAATTTCAATTTCTAGAATATTCGACGCGAGTCGGAAGCCGATAGGGCATTTCCTAACTAACGTCATTTTCTGGGCGCCTGATTGGTGGTCTTTGTTGTGCGTGTGTTTTGGTCAGTACACCAGAGATGGACAAAGCAGTCCTTTCTGCTGTCTCCGCGATGGTTGTATGTGTCCTATGGGATTACGTAAACAGTAGCCGGGATCTCCGGCGCCTCGTATGAACAATGGCGGGCAGCCGCCCGCTCTTTGCCTAAGGGGTTGTCCCAGGGGGCGATCCTATCCTAGTTGTAAATCTGGGAATAGGACGACAGGCACGTGTTTGCGCGTCTTGCGCTGAGCCGTGTCGAATCAGGGGCTGTCCTAATTGGCGTGACAGAGGGGGAAGTTTGGGTCCGGCGACAAGCAATGGCCTCATTGCAATATTCAATATTTTTGCAATGGCAACTTTTTGAAATTGTGGAAAATACAGAGTTCATGAAAAATGGAACCGGTGCCAATTTTTATATCTTCCTTCGATACATACGAAGAGGAAATTTTTAGGAAAAACTTTAGAGCAATATTTGAGAAAAAATTGTTTATAAATTTGAAGTAAAAATAACTTGACTACCGCCAACAATTTTGCACGCCTTTCATAATACGAAATACCCGCACTGTGGTGGGAGTAAAAAGGGACATAGATTTAAAGATAGCTGTTCGATTTCTCTGTAACCTGCATGATGAAAAGGGAAAAACGCACATTTACAAAATTGTTGATTAAGAATAATTGCATTTTGATCAATAAATACTAAAATATGCAACATTTAGGCATTTAAGCACAAAATAGGTATTTATTAGTGGAATAGGCATTTATAGGCATTATAAAATTAGCAAATAATACTCCTAATACCTCAAAATGAATAAGTAACTTAAAATATTGCGTTTTCAATTGAAGGAAAAATGTAGTCAAATAGGGAAAAATCCGCAGCATAATCATAACAGAGCAAGCTAACTTGAAAATTTGACCAAATCACTGCTGATAACGAAAATACTGGCACAGCATTCTTTACATTTGCGCGGGCGTGATACTCTGACAGACGCCGCGATTTCTTCATAGACACCCGTGCGAAAGGAAACTTTCTTCTAAGTCACTTCTGACTTAGCGTTTCAAAGATGAACTTCTAGACTAGACTTTGGGCTTCGAAGATGAACTAAAGAGGACTAGCATCTCGAACTCGCACGTGCGATCCACTTACGTCTCAATGACGTACTTGTAATGTCTTGCGTTTCTAGCCTGAAGTCGCAATGACTTGTTCTTCTGACTTACACTAGCATGAAAATATAGTTTAATTTCGGCATTAGACTTGTGCTTGGAACTCCATCTCTTGAGTTCATCTTAGCATGTGTTCAGACCGGCACTTTGACTGCAGTTTCGTTTGATTCGGGAACCGAACTCGGTCCATTGTCACGTTAACGTGACATGACCGAAGCCACAGTGGTTCCTGGATGAAGGAGAGAGTAGTAAGATAAAGGGAAGGCATCATCGGCCAATACAACATATGGGGTTGTATAGTTCCTGGCAGTATTTTGCCCTCGGGAATATTAAGTATGGATCTATCCATTAGATAATGTTTTATTTTACTTTTGACAAAGACCTCAATGTCACCAATGAGACATTTTTCACAACGTCAGTGTATTTAAATGTATACTTTTCATCTGTTAGAGAAAATAAAATTATGCTATGAAACGATTTGTAATGGTAAAAATGTGAACCTCCCTGGTGAGGACGATTCATTCGTGTAGGTTTGCCATCCAAAGCTCCTATGATATTGAACTCATTCCATTTATTTTTGAATTTCATTGCAACGTTATCCCATTCCCTTGCTGTTGTTGGTATCTGTAAAAAAGTAAAGCCAGTTGTATAAGATGATCTTTAAGAGCTGACTAAGTGCACTGGGAGAAAATAGTCAGTTGAACCTTTATATTTCAAATGTATGTATATTAAAATAATAAAATAACGAAAATACTGGTAAAACAAATCAAACCTAACATCTCTCTTAACTGTACACAGTCGTCCATTTTTTGCTAATATTGTTTATTTCATCTTTTTGACGCAGAATATCAATGATGATGCAAATAAATCTCATCAGTCTGCGCAAAACACGTTGTAATATACATAGAAAGTGTAAATATGAGATGGAGGAATCGAAGCCTTCTAAGTTTGACGTCACAAAGATGGTCACCAGCACCGAGAGCTAAAATATAGGTGGCATTGGTATTATCGATAAGAGCCGAAACGGCAAAAATTTAATAGAATGTCCAAAAATATCTCATCATGTACGGCATGAGGAACGTTTCTTTGAGACCTGTGGCCTCAAAATTTTAGTTTTTAAGGCCCTAGAACACTCCATTTAGGAGTTATTTAACCCTGGATTTAAAAGGCTCATTTCAACGAATACTAACTACAAGGCGGGGTCACCGATGACCTTGCCCTCTATTAAATTAATTTTTTTTTCAGTTATAATATTCAACAATGAACAATGAAATCTGTTGGGGTTAGGCCCTTGGCCAATTCCTGTCAATCGAAATCCCGTCATTTAATGCCGGCGCATGCACAATTCAGTTCTCCACAGAATTGTGTCACATCATTCAAATCAACGACTTGCAAATCTCTCTATTGACTCCTTAGCACATTAATCTTATTTTTCACAACTTGAACCGAGCATGGACCATGACCTGCAAGTTCCAGTGTCCGAGAAATCCTCTCGTAGGCTTCATGCCGTCTGCTTTTATTTTTATAATCTTGGTGAACAATGTTTTGTAGCAATTCCAGCTGCTCGTACTCAAATATTAATAATTGTGTAGCAGCAATACTCCACGGAATTTATCTGACGCCGCCAATGTTTCCAAATATACAGTAAAACTTGAAAGTTGTAGAGTCGATTTTATCAAATTGTTGTCCCAACACTCCAATATTAAATGTCGGTCAAATCGCTTATCATCCTTCACGCATTAGATCCAGCATTTGCCTGAGGATGGCCAAGTAAATTCATTGTGTGCAACATTGTACCTGTCAAAATCCTCGAAAGACGAAAGTCGAACAGGAAGAAATAAATTTAAAAAAGATTTTATCAAAGAAATTTTATAAAAGAAATCTTTTATCAAATATGAGCCAATACACCATCATATTTCTTATATAAAAGATCTTTGATAAAGTTATTTTACAGTGTAATGCGAACCTCCGAATATTGCGCCAAGTTTTCCACTCCAAGTTGCTCCCCGATCCGCTCCCTCGGCCGCCACCTGACTTGTCTTCTGGCTAGAAAACCGGAAATGTTTCGATACATTCGTTGTAATAATTTGCATATATGTTTAGAAAATTGAGATCTGGTCGCACATATCTGACGAATCAGGATGTTCTGATGCTCGTACATAAGATGGGTATAATTAAAAGAAATACATTTACAGGATTACCATTTACGTTTTCACAAAATCGGAAAAATCAAAATCAAATAAAGCATAAGCAAGAAGTGGCATTCTAAAAACTCTACAATCAATTCCCTGAAGTATTGTATTCGTTTACAGCAATTTTGACGTACTATCTCCCAGCGATATCTTCGCTCGTTGCCATTAAGTGGCCCCGAAGTTGCGAGCATGACTCAGACGATGGAAGTCATGATAATACTTCAAACCAAGTACGCGAAATAATATGCATGCAGAGCTGCAAATGTATTGGGCCGAACTCCACTCCAAGATATGAGCGCGCGTCGATGTAGATAACTCCGCGGGGTAAGTCTGGCAACGAGCAGATAAGACGTCTTTGTAAATAATTCTGCAATACAGCGCACCAATTTGCGGAGTGAAAGTGTTAGAACGCTACAGAAAATTAAAAAGCACAGCGCTTGATGAAGTTAAGCAGCTTAAGATTATGCATTCGAAAATTTCCCCAGGAAACATAACAGTTCAGTCAGGAAGACGTATTGAATTACTCAGAAAAAATAATAAACTTGGCTGCTGTATAGCACCGTAGAAAACACAAAAAAATAAAGTACGCCTCTTTTAATACGAAAATAGGGTAACTAATTTGTTTACGAGTTGGTTTTGGTTTTAATACATCTTTTTCGCAATCTGCAAATTTCGTCTAATAAATGTTATCCCTGTCATATTTTCTTCAAATCGTGCATATGTTTCTTTTATCGAAGCATGAAAGGGTGAAAGGTTCAAGCACTCTGCTTTTAGTCCCTGCAGTAAGTCCTCGTCCACCAGAGGCTTTCCATGCGTGCAAATTCGCTCCCGCGGCAGGGCCCTCACTAAAGCAGTGCCCCGAGTGCCCCGAGTCCCTAACGAGTGGGGAGGAAAAACAGTATACACTCGTTACTCATCACGAAATTGGCCACAACAGGAACACAGTTTGAGTTTCTGCAGGGAAACATTGTAATTTATCAGGTATTTATTCAGTCAATACCAAATGCCCTTAAGGCAAACCATGATCAAATTTTAGAGCGCAGAAAAGCCTTGTTTGCTTTACTTTACTTTTTTGAAAAAACATTGTTTTTTAAACTCGGCTTAGCTGTTCCAGACGGCTTGCCGCAGGCAGCGTTGACGGTCAGCCACCTTTCGCCTCTGAACAATGAAAATCCTTTCTCGGAATTTGTTAAGTCGATTGTCTCGCATTGCTCCTAAGCTGAAAGTGATTCTTTCAATGGACTGCAGTAGCTATTGATATCTCCACAGCGGCCTCACGTTAAACAACTTCTCTCGAAGAAACTCAATAAGCAGTCCATGATCAGGGAATAAAATCATTAATAACGGGAAATTACTGTCAGAGGCTTCAGCGAACTGCATTTCACGCAGTGGAAAACAAATCAAGCCCAAAGTGGTCAAACAGCTGAAACTCATTTACGCTGTTCTAATGCCGACAGAGCGGTGGCGTATTTGATTCTAGCTTCATAGCTCTGCCGAACTCTGCATCTGTCTGGAAGAGAATTCTAATGGCCGGCTGATCTCATCGGTAGTTGTCCGTGGTTTCTCCGATCGATATGAGGTGACTGCCGGAACAGTACCCTTAGAAACGGGCTACGGACGACGCACGATTTTTCCTTTCTCTTCCTCGTCTATTCTTACCCCTTACTCTCATACACTTTTATAGGCACTACACCATAGTTGGCGGGAGATCATTCGGGAGCAAAGTGCTTGTGCCAACTACGATAGTGCCCATCTGGGAAGATATACCTGGAAAGGAAAATCCTCTGCATGCCTACGTGTAGATCGGCGCCGGATCTCACCATTAAGCAGGTATCATCGGTGCGGCCAGAATAAGACATTTACAACACTTACGGGACTAATGACCTTAGCAGTCGATGTCCCCCGCAAACAATCAACAAAGTGGTCTGCATTCGATTTCGTCAGAGTGATTGCGCACGTGTGGTTTTCAGAGCCAGAATATCACAAACAGAGCTGTTTCGAGAAATCGTGTCCACTTTCCGGTTCAGAAGCAGACATTCACGGGTTGCTAAAGAGGTGGAGCAGACGCTCGTAGAATGGAAGATGTTCCAGTAACGGACGCTTCACGCTATCCATTTGCAAGAGAACACGGGATGACGTGTGCGGGAGCAATGAAAATGATCCAAAAACAGCTACAGAAGAGGCTTTCTCTTCTGCATAATCCTGAAGATCCTCTGAAGAATCGAGGCGAGGAAGAAATTCAATTTTGTTCATGAAAAAAGTGACAACAGATGTTTCAATATTAAAATAACATTCTTTTAGCAAAATAATATTTGAAGGGTACTTATTGATGATTTATAGATGTATCTAAAGTATAAGTCTTTGCTCAAGTCAGCGGCGAAAAGGAGCTGATGGAGTCCCGATTACGGGTCATCCACAAAGTTCTGTTATTGCGGCGTGACGACTTCGTTCGTGGGTGGTGTGGTACCGGCGCACACTGGTTGCGGGCGGCGGGGAAGGCGGGCGAGCCTTACACGGAACTCGGCTCCATCACAGCCGCCCCCACGGGCGTGTTATTGCGTGATGGGGGCAGCCAACGCCCCCTTTGGTCGCCGCTTTCCCCTTCACACAGGACGACAGCACACGACCGTAGTGGCTTCGGCTGAGTTCGGTTCCCGAATCAAGCGAGACCGCAGTCAAAGTGCCGGTCTGAACACATGCTAAGATGAACTCAAGAGAAGGAGTTCCAAGCACAAGTCTAGTGCCGAAATTAAACTCTATTTTCATGCTAGTGTTAGTCAGAAGAACAAGTCATTGCGACTTCAGGCTAGAAACGCAAGACATTACAAGTACGTCATTGAGACGTACGTGATCGCATGTGCGAGTTTGAGATGCAACTCATCTTTAGTTCATCTTCGAAGCCCAAAGTCTAGTCTAGAAGTTCATCTTCGAAGCCCAAAGTCGTCTAGAAGTACATCTTTGAAACGCTAAGTCAGAAGTAAGAATTCGCGACCGAGTTCGCTGGAATGCGCTGCAGCTGCGGCCTCACGCCGTTCACCCAGGCCAGACATAGCTACCATTGAAATTATTTTGTCAAAGTACCGTTTGGCCGATACGCATGTGCGCATTACGAATTGATGGCTCCTGCAATTTCATGGGAAGGTCAAAAGTACCCATTAATTTGTATCTAAATCAAAACATGTTTTAATGGAATCACATACGATATCGTAGGCTTACCGATGTGCGAGTACCGCAGTACAGTCCTGAAGAGGACCGTGACATGTCGGTCGAAACGTCAGCACCTCAGCCTTCGACGCGGCGTCACCCGGACAGCCCAGATCATGGAATCATATATTTTTATTTCTATTCTATTAATCAATAACACATAATTCTACGTTTTAACATTTAAATCTACGTAATAGATTTAAAGATTTTTTTAAAACATATGTGATATTTTCATGCATGGGCAATTTTTGTCCATGGTTGGTAAAACTTGTGGCAAAAAGATATAAAGGCTACTGATTTACTTTGGCTACACTGGTAATTGTCGTAATCCATTGTCGAAGAAGTGGAGTGTAGCTGTTTGTACTTATGGGTGTATTTAACCTGTATGTTTTGTTGGAAAGGATTATAATAACTGATCGTGATTTAAATGAAGGAGTTATTGAAGTGATGGTGGACATGGAAACTGAATAATGTACAGCAAGATTATCCAACACTTATTTTTTTACCTTAATTGTTATGTAATAGTGTGTATTTAGTAAAATCGTTATAATTACATTATAAATTATTCATGGTCACAAGATTAATATATCTCATTACAATATTATAGTCATAATAAGGATTTAAATAAATGGGCACTATTTGCCCATGGTTAGAAAAGCACGTTACCGAAAATAACTTGGCAATGCTAGGGTTAACTTAACCGACTTCCGTTGATACAATAATTTTAAACAATGCCCCAAACATTGATAATAAACTTTAACTATAAAATATTTTCAATGCTTAATGCTTATGATTAGGAGCGGACTTAAGTGAAATATAATTTATTTTCTTTTCACTTTAGAACAATGCCGTTTAGTATTGAAATTCATTTTATGTTATGACAAAAAGGAAATGACCCATTTTTATAGGTCATTATTTTGCATTATTTGCCGGTTTAGACTAATAAGTCATTTTCTACCTTTTACAGACATTTGTAATAAATTTTCCCTGATTTCTTTGGTTTTCATGTCATTTTTAATGGTACTTGCTTCAAATAATATTTACGAGATGCATCAAATGTTCTTCATAGAATTACTCAGTAGCCTATTTGATTTGTTTGCTCCGAAATTGTTTCGACAACCGTTGTATGTAATTCTGTGCCGTAAATCAGCCGGTTCGGCCGATTTAGGGGGAAAACTAAAGACAGATTTCCTGGTAAAGAACAGTCCAAACCAAAACTTTGCAAGCTTAGTACACTCGAATGAATGGTAAAAACCTCGATTACATCAGTAACCTATTCAACAGCTTGAGTAGTTAATCGGAATTGGTTTTGATAAGATTTTTTACGTCATTTTTCTTTGATTTTAAGGACATTTTAAGAACATTTAATTGATAATTTTTAGGGATGTTTTAGGTTATCAAATTCCGCCCCTACTTATGACAAATCAATAAAAAATGAAAATCATTATTGTTGAAATAAACACATTCAATGCCTCGCTGTTGATTAAATTAATGAAATTAAAAAAATCCCTGGTCTGTGGTAAATAAAGTTTTGGCAGATGTGCATTTCATATATCATAAAGTAGTTCCAATCAACCTTGTTTCTTTAATAACTATTACCTCTCTGTAGAAGTTTGACTATTACACGTATTGTTGTATTGTTGACAATATTAAAGGCATACTGAGCAGTTTGCTGTGCGCAGGCAATGTTCAGACATGCTGCCACTGGTAATATTTTTACACAACTCAATGCTTGCTAACTTACCTAAATAACGTTTGACTTCGGTTGAAAGAAACACTTGAAACAAAAGACACTGAAGGACGATCAGCAAGAGCTGCATGTCTTTGAGAAATGTGGTTGTGAATGTAATCAGCTAATAACATCAATTTACTCAAATTTAAAATTTGAATAAAGAAGTACAATAATATAATTCTTAATAAAGAAATTATCTTTATACACAATAAAAAACATTAAACGTATTGGTATAAAAATTAGCTACCTGATTGCATATTGCAAGAATGTTAACTGGTAATGTGTCGTAATTTGCGGCATTCATCCTGAAAACTTGAAAAAATAGCTAAAGTGAAATAAAATATTTTAGTTTAAAAATATCAAAAACATACGTTTGGAAACCTGTAGTCACTTATTGCATATAGAACAATCTAATTTATATATTTATATATACTATTCTTTTGGTTTCTTGAGTGAATCAAGGGAAATAATTGTAAAAGAATTTACTTTTGAGAAATTCATTAGTTTAAAAAAATATGCAATCGAGCAACCCTATATATTATACTTCACGACACTAATTCTGTAAATTGTATATACCTTTCGAATCTCTTCCGAAAATGTGTTTACTGCATGTAAAAGATCCTCAAGCCTAAATGATGCCTCTGAGCTAAATTCAAATCGCCTGTTTCGTCGCCCAAGTAATACCTTCTTTCTCTTGTTGAAAGGAGTGTAACAAAATTTGCGTGGTCAGACGGAAGAGCAGGCCTCATGGCCTGAGTCTCGCCACGTAAAAAATAAGGCAAATTCAATTCAATTCAATTCAATGTATATTAGGGATTCTCCCATCCTGTATGTTCGTTCTGCCCGAAGACTTGGTGTGCTAATAGATTCACGCCTAAATTGGAAAGAGCATTTGGATTATGTAACGAAAAATTTGGAGAACTATTCTTCAATTAATGTTTTCGGATGAGCTATTGTCACAAGAAATTAGGCCTGGCTTGGTAAGCGCTCTGATTTTCCCAGTCTTTGATTATTGCTCGCCCCTTCGTACTAACATATCTGCAGAGACTGACCTGAGGCTATAAAGGGCGCTTAACTCGTGTATTAGGTTTATGTTCAGACTGAGGAGGAATGAACACATTATTGTAAATTGTGTTGGCTTAAAATATCTAATAGAAAACTTATTTTGTTCTCCTACAAGTATAAAAAAATCTAAATTTTCATTCATCAACCTACCTTTTCGGAAAATTTAATGGGAATCGTTACGTGCACACATACTCTTCCCGGAATGAGGAAATATTTCGCATTCCGCGCGTTAAAACCGAATATTTATATGTATTGAAACTTTATTTTAAAAAAGAGTCTAAGACGACAATTAAATAAAAATAACAAACTGAAAAAAGGGGTATTTCTTTTCACAAAACACCATGTGCGGAAGGAATTAGATCTAACGCATGCTATGCGCTTGTCCTTCCATCAAATAAATTGTATAATTCCTTATTATTTATGACTCTGCTTTCTTTTACAATTTCGCGAAGCATTTTTTCCTAGACGTTAGTCAGTTTGTATTTTCTTTTAATTATGTCAGCCTTATCGGTGAAACATATTACATATGTTTGTATTATTGCTGATACGGGCCCTGCTTCCAATTGGTTCGAGGAACGTCTCAGCAGAATAATAAACATTGTAGTCACCAGTGGAGATTAGAAAGGTCAAACGCTGAGCGCGCTCACGGTCAGAGTATCCGATTGCACTGACGCAGCGCAGTGGCTGATACAGACGGGGCAGCATGAGAGTTGCCCCCAAGCGTTCAAATGCCTAGCTTTTTATTAGCCTGCGAGGCGACGCCAACGAAAAAAACTATGACGAGGGGAAATTTATTTTTATGAAACAAAATTTATTAATATAATTTGTGTTTTAATACCTTTCGAATGGACAGTAATTGCGACCTTCCGCACAACGAGAACGAAGCCTCTGGCTCGGAGCCTTCGCACTTCGCAGTAGGTGTGCACGAGACACAGATACGTACACTGCTTTCAAAAACCCGAAAGCTGGCCTCAGCCGTCTTCGCCCATCCTCAAGAACATATGCAGCTGTGGTGGATTCTCTCGTGCCAAACACACACACACACACACACACACACACACACACACACACACACACACACACACACACACACACACACACACACACACACACGCACGCACTCTCTTTCTTTCTCTCTCCCTTTCTCTTTCTGTCTCTCTCCCTCTTTCTCTTTCTTTCTCTCTCCCTCTTTCTCTTTCTTTCTCTCTCCCTCTTTCTCTTTCTTTCTCTCTCCCTCTTTCTCTTTCTTTCTCTCTCCCTCTTTCTCTTTCTTCCTCTCTTTTTCTCTTACTCTCGCTCTCTCTTTTCTCTGTAAAAGCACAGAAAAAATTAAGGCTGAGATTCTAATCCTTCTTTAAGAAATTACTCTCTTAAAATCGAACTTGGTTCATTTGTGGTCCATAGATTTAGTTGCAAATATTTCTCAAATATAAACATAGAAGATAGGTAAAAAATATTTAGATATGTAGACCAGAGTATACTGATTCCAATGCCTTTTATTCTAGAATGCTAGAACAAGTCAGAGCTGAATAATTTTAAAAGTAAACCTCTACAAACGCGAAAAATGCCGCACGGCGTTAAACCAAAATGGCCGCCATTAGTTAACCACATACAATAAAAATAAACAAAAGACTGATTTTGAATAGCCAAAACATAAGGAAATTTATGTACAAAATATGAATTTTTTTCGAGATGGTTGAGCGACTAGTGCTGGACCACTTACAATGAATTGACCCCTGGTGCAGGGGTGTCCAACTTAAAAGAGCTCAAGGGGCCACAACTAAAACCTTTAATATTGTTGCGGACCATATTTTCATTTCCCAGGCTATCCCCAGGGGCCCTAAATTGTTGATTTCGGCAGTTGCCCTACTGCTCTGAAAAGGAGGAGGAATGGAACTATGAGCGATATTAGGCCGTACCATTCACAGCACAGAGAACGCGTTGGAATGATTTTGAATTTACTTGAAAAAATCCTTACATTTAAATACATCTATTTCAGCACCTCTCGCCCGAAATGGACGCAAGGGACTTTCACGGTTGACCAATAACCTTTTACGGGCCACGATAAATGGCACCGGGGCCCGGGAGTTGGATAGTGCTGGTCTAGTTATTATTTCTTTAATAAATTAAATTGTCAAAATATTGGATGCCAACTTGCTACTCCTTACATTCAAATTGGTTTTGAAATCTATATCTATAGAAATCAGCATATCTTAAATGGTTGAGATCCTGAAATGTTGAAGCCGGAAGAACTTTAATGTGCTTGTGTGCCTCAAGTGTATGTCATTAATGCGTACAGAGTATCTACTTAATTTTGTTTTAAATGTAGCAGTGGTAACATAATACTTTGTTAAAATGATAACGTGTAACTCTGTACGCTACGACACACGGCCACCGAAAACGTCTAGTACTAGTAAGGTTTCGCAGGTGAGATAGTATAATTACTTCCACAGTGAGTAGTATTACACAGAATCACTTCAGTTATCGTCACATTTTGTAAGCAGTTAGTATCGTCTTCTCAGTTAGGGAAAATAAAAAGCAAATGTGTGTATGTCTGTCACGTATAGACGAATAAACTGCTCGACTGATTTCGTTGAAATGTTCACACTTTGTACTTATTAGTATTGGCAGAATTTTAAGAGTAGTTTCAATAAAATTAGACATGTGGGACATTGATGATAGCTCGCAATTATGATCACTCAAGCGAGAACAAAGCGCTGGGATACCCGCCGCAGCGTTAAGAATTAGATTGTATGGCTGCATATTCTACCCCAGCGAATGCGATTTATCGGCCAGAATTTTAACGCCCGATATTACTTGAACGCTGTCAGCAGTAAATCAAAGGATATAGCCGAATAAGGCGGTGAAAAGTGCCCCCAAATCCAATCGATAATTGCGATCCTCATAAAAGAGAATAGACGTAGATTCACAAAAATTCAGCCTCCTAGGGCAATCTGTTGCAGAGATACGAGAAACGTGCTTTGCAGGTTATATTTTCTTCTCGGCATCTATTGTGTGTATCAGGCTGAAAAAAATTGCAGACGGGGAAACATTGTTCAACTTGAAGGTGTTTTCGTCAACGAATTTCGACGCCAAATTCATATAGAAATAAATAAATAAATTTTTGAATTTCATTTTTGACGTGATAACATTAGAGTATTGTCTCAATTTTTCCCCCTTCAATGAGTCTGATAACATTCTATAACATATTTTTCAGATTTATAAACAATGTGGACGGTAGTGAAAAAAATTAAAACAAATTTTTTCAGTTTAAAAATTTGAAATTCGCGCCTAAATATGATTGGAAAGAACTGTTTAACCGATATTTAGTCACGACATATGAACTCGAAATCTTATAGGTGTTACATCGATTGTGTATCAAACTCAATCGGAATATCCTTGGTGGAAAGAGATGGGTGGCCTCTTGCGCATCCGACTTCAGCCAATGATCTTCAGGCACCCGTGTGCGTCATAATATTAGCATGAATTTTAAATGTCAAAATTATCGCAGTTACAAGTCATTGAAACAGAAACAGATAAGCACTTCTTTAAATATTACATCTTTTATTGCAATTACGCTTTCATCGTGTTACTTTTGATCGGTCACCGTTGAAAATTGTCCATTTATGCCTCTTAAAAAATGCTTCTCAACACTTCTTGCCCTCCATGAAATACGGTTGACATCTGGTCTCGCTTTTCAAACGAAGTGGTTTCATGGTTCGTGACGGAAACTGGTGCTGCGCAGAACATGCAAAAATCGGTGCACCGGAGGAGCCCACCCATCTCTTTCCACCATGGGAATATCGGGAGGGAAACAATATTGTCAACGTGCGAACGGAAGTGGCACCCTCGGATGCTGCTCTCACATAGCTGCGAAGATTTAAACACACATTCGGCACACTCTAGTATTTGGAGAAAATTGTTAAACAGGTTTTTTAAATACAAATGTTGAAAAAAAAAAATCAGAAATTTTTAGTACACTGTTCATGAGGAAATGTGTGATCCCAGTTATTGAAGAAAGTGACAATAATTAATTGTCTATGATTGTGTAATTGTCTATGATTGTGTAATTGTCTATGATTGTGTAATTGTCAATGATTATCTGTAATCATTTCTAATTAAAACTACAACTAATTTGATTTATATTACAAACATAAAATATTAATATACCTAAAACCGAGTTATTCGATTTATATGAGAAACAATAGATAAATCTAAAAACAAAAAGGGATTTGAGAATTTTGTCGATAATATTTTTACATAAAACAAATATTTGTCAGCAAAAAGTGTCAAATCATCCTGGTAAGCAAGACCTTTCAATAATTTTAATGTAAACTTTTTAAACATTGGTGAAACAAGATTTTCCAATCACGTTTTGGCTAGAATTTCAAATGTTTAAACTGAAAAACTTCATTTTAATTTTTTCAATACCGTCCACATTGTTTATAAATCTGAAAAAAAATATATGCTATAGAATGTTATAAGACCCATTTTAGAGAAAAAAAAAATTGAGACAGTACTCCAATGTTATCACGTCGAAAATTCAAAAATTTATATATTTTTTTTTCTATATGGATTTGGCGTCAAAATTCGATGGCGAAAATAGCTTCAAATTCAACGAAGTTTCCTCGTCTCTGCAATTTTTTTCAGCCTGATACACACAATAAATGCTGAGAAAAAATAAAACACGCAAAACACGTTTCTTGTATCTCTGCAACAGATGGCCCCAGGAGGTTGATTTTTCGTGAATGAACGTTATTTTGTATTCTCTTTTATATGAGAATCGCTATTTTCGATTTGGTTTGGAGGCACTTTTCACTGCTTTATTCGGCTGTACCCTTTTCTCCAAGACAATGTAATAGCGAACGCATGCCCAAACGTGAGGGAGGGAGAACGTTTTAACAATAGTTAAATACTTGACAATCGTGCCAAACCAGGACATAGAATAAACCCACACTCGCGAAAAAGTCTATTGTCTATTAGAAATTTTGCAGTGTGACACACAAAGTGATCAACGATTACATGACCAGTGATTTGTGAAGTGTAATGCATTACAATAGCGATGCATGTGTCCACTAGTATTAAAATAGAAATTGTAATTAATCGCTATTCTTTCTTTTACAGAAATTTGTTCAGCGATATGGCATCTCGAACTCTGATGGCGATGGCAGCAGTACTTGCGTGTACAGCAATTGCAGTGGTAAGCTGTTGTGACTAACAATAACGCCAATAACAATAACACACTAAATATTAACCCTCGCATGGCCATGCATGTCAAAAACGCAGCTCTAGTGTGGGGGACCCAAGTGACCCCCATGAAAAGTGGTCAAAAAAACTGTTATATTGAGTTAGGAATGGTATTTGCTTTATTACTGTATTGTTTACCGTTACAATACAGTACAATACAGTACAATACAATACAATACAATACGGACGGACGGGCGGGCGGGCGGGGCGGGCCGTTCGGGCGGGCGGACATATTCACCATTATTCTAATTTTTCAGAACTGAAAGCATCTGTTGATGAAAGATTAAATCGTACTATAAAAGAAAAAAATGTGGATAGAGTTTGATACTCAAGGCAATTATAAATGGTTCAATATACTTTCAAAATTAATAGATGAATATAATCATACCACACATCATACTATTCAAATGAAAAACATTCATGTCAATAAATATTGTGAAAAAATATTATTAAAAAGTGTTTATAGATGAGCGATTTATTTTACCGAAATTCAAAATTGGTGATAAGTAAAAATAAGTAAATTGAAATCTTTATTTGATAAATCATATTCTTGTAATAGGTCTACAGAAATATTTGAAATCGTTAAAATCATTCATTGTATATCTGCTGTCTTATCATCTTAAAGATATTCAAGGACCGTTTTATGAATATGAATTACAAGAAACTAAATATGCAGATATCTATTTCATAGAAATAGAGTTAAAAACAAAAGGAAAAAGTGAATGTAAAATTGTTCCGATTTGATCAAACTCATAATTCATGGATTGAAAAAATCCAATATAATGTGAATACGTGTCTAATGAACTTATACGTATCGTGAAAACTGTAATGCTGTTTCATCATTCAAGGGTATAGCCGAACGAGGGGGTGAAAAGTTCCCCCAAACCAAATTGACAACCGCGATACCCATACGAAAGAAAATACAAAATGCCGTAGATTCACCAAAAATCAGCATCCTAGGGCAATTTGTTGCAGAGATACAACGAGAATCGTATTTTTCATATTTTTTTCAGCTTCTATTGCATGTATCAGGTTGAAAAAATTGGAGAGGTGGTGAAAGTAGTTGAAGTTTAACGGGTTTTTGGCATCAATTGTGGCACCAAATTCAAATATAAAAAAAAATGGATTTTCGACGTGATACCGTTGGAGTACTGTCTCGGTTTTTTCCCTAGAATGTGTCTTATAACATTCTATAACATTTTTTTCAGATTTTTAAACAATGTGGACGATAGTAAAAAACAATTAAAACCAATTTTTTTCAGTTCAAAAATTTGAAATACCCGCCAAAATGTGATTGGGAAAAACGCTATTACCCATATTTAAACATAGATTCCAATATTTAAACATTTTTGTAAGTTTTGAAACAACAAAGGAAAAGGGCTATGTGGCGTTTATGTCATCTTATAGAGTGCATATAGCACTATTCATACCAAAAGTTTAACGAAAACCTTTGGAGCCATGTTTGAAAAAATCTGGTTTTTAAATTTTTAAAATAGCTAATATTGCACGCACTATTGCACGAAAACTACTAAAATTGTCAAAAAAGTCATGATCTTAATGAATGATCTTATTATGGACAACAAATTTGATTTGAAGGGAAAACTCTATCTACAATTTTGTAGTCGTATGAAGATGCTGAAAAAATTCAAACTGTGGCAACTGTGAAAATTCGGAGTTAACAATGAAAATCGAACCTATGCCACCTTTACACGTGTACTTTACTCTATTCTTTTGAGAAATTTAAAGAAAAACATTGGAGCCGTTGTTGAGAAAATTTTGAAAATGTCGCAGGAGCTTCATGGAAAGTACCTCCAAAAATTAATACATGTTTATCAAAATTTCAAAGCTTCTGCTAGGGCCAGATGGACAAGGCTTTCTTCAATTTGCAAAACGTTCTACTTATGGCTTAGGCGCAAGTAGTGTTCACAGACGGACGGACGTTTTGACGTCAATTGACTTTTCGGTATCAACGCTCCACATAACAGGGAATCTGGCTATGTGTTAGCTATTTTTTTCTTAATCGAGCAACTTGATTTATCGACTTTTTCGTTATCGGGGTCCGGCAATGAATGTTTTTCTTCCGAAAATCCGCAGCTTTTTCGCGCAGCATTAATAACTTTCTCTTTTTTACATAAATTACTCCGTACGTGTACCAGAAAGTAAGACTTACATGTAAGAAAAATAATGTGAACATGGATTCATTTTAAATGGAAATCTGTTATTGTTGCCAGTGCTTATTAACTTCACCAATAACCGTTTTACTAATAGAACTAACTTGTTAGTAGATTTCGGATTTTAAGTGAAGGTCTATCTGCTGTAATCTTGACGCTCGAAAAGAATCGAGTACGTCTAATAAAGTTTGAGCCAAAGTAATTAGAGCAATAATTTTGTGGGGAAGAGATGATTTTCTAGTTTTGAAATTTCTTGTCCATTCAGATATTTGTACCACCTTGTTTAATATTCTGATCTTGTGGATCATGATGCTAATTCTCCTTAAGTGCCAACCATAATGTAAAGAGTGATATGCATTTTGGCTGAGATTTGATCAGAAATTATCTTTAAAATGTGTTATGGTTGACTTAAATTACACTGGATTTTCTCCAAATAGTTTATTTTGCGAAACACTCTCGTGTGTGAAGGAACGATGTTTCGCAGACTTATCGATAATAATTTCTTGTTCCTGTATTATTCTTTTACGGCATTAGGTTTCGTGAACAAATTTGATCCAAGTATGCCTAAAATCGAAAGACTCTGTCATCCAGTTGGGATTCATAGAATTTGTTTGCGAAAAATTCTCGTGAGGGAAACCATTCATCAACTTCATTTCCGAATTTTCATTATCCAATTGGGGTTTGTGTAATTCCTTGACCATTTCCGCGTCATAATGTACAAATTGGGATAACTCGTACGTCCCGACAGACGTTAAAATCCGAAGCCCACTAACTGTAACCGGCCCGCCCGCCCGTCCGCCCGTCCGCCCGTCCGCCCGTCCGCCCGCCCGTCCGCCCCTGGGCTTGTGAGGGGGCGTGGTGCGTGGCACGTGGGGCCTGCAGCTGACGGGCGCCGTGGTGGCGTTGCTGGCCGCGCAGCCCGGCGCCGCCCCGCGCCGCGACGCGTGCAGCAGCGCTTCGGACGCCGAGCGGCGCGTGGCCGACGTGCTGGCGCTGGTGGCGTCGCCCGCCGCTGCCAGCTCGGAGGCGCTGCCGGCCAACGCCACGCTGGGCGAGCGCCTGCTGCGCTGGAGGGCCGGGGGCTCCGACGAGTCGCTGCTGGAGTTCGTGCGGCGCCGCGCCGTGGAGAGCCTGCTGGCGCTGCCCGCGCCCGCCAACGGAACCACCTTGCTGCACGCGGCCGCCGAGAGGGGGCAGGGACGCGCGCTCGAGGTCAGCCATGCGCTCTCACGCATTATACTACTTGGGGTTTCCTTACGTGGCGGAGGACATTAGGTTACTTTTACCCCTCCTGCATTAGAAAATGAAACTTTAGAACAGTGATAAGCACATATTTGAAGCAATGAGCCCCGTTGAGAAGGACGTTCGCGAATGAATTAAAAAGATACATTTTATAAGATGAGAAGTGTAAAAATGACCTAATGTCATCCGCCACGTTACGAAAACCCAAGTATATAGAGCGATTTTCCTAAGGATGAGCCAAAGTGACAGCTAGTGCTGGCAACATAGCTGAAGGTTCTGTTGTCGTGCTCTCGACCCCGTTAGACTCCCTTCCTGCATTCCTTCGTTTGCAGTTGGCTAACTTGTAAATGGCTTCGACGCTTCCTTTTGTGATGTCCTCGTCTGACAAAAATGTAGTGCGCCACGAGAAATAATTGAAATTAGGAAGTGCAGTGTTATGTGCTCTTCTGTAAAAATTCTTTTTTCCTTTATATATATTACATTGAATTTACTTTTTGTGTGATAAATATTATGTTTATTTTAAAACCGAGACTTAGAATGCGAGATGCGTACCGATGCACGTGGTTCCGGCCTTTGTGCTGTTGTGTGGCAAGCTGTGATTGAGAGGTTTCTATTTACATTCGTGGCAGTTTTCTTTTACTGGTTGTGAGAGCATGTTAAGAGATTTTCCATATACGTAACTATATTTATTATTAATTATATAATATTTAATTAATTCCAGGACTCGCGTAGGTGTATATACCTCAGCGAATCTCTTAGACTTCTGCATAGGGATGTTTTCACAGGAGCCATTAGCACTTTAAGAAGGGGCATGACTGAACAGCTGTCGCGGCGGAGGGATACTTCTCTGAAATACATGTGATGTTCACTTGTTTTCGCGAACTATCACTTTGGCTCATCCTTAGGAAAATCGTTCTATGAAACTGGACGTCCCATCAAGGTCGTGTGCCGGCTAGAGAGAGGGGGCACTGTCATCCAATCGGGAGCTTCAATACCAAACATTTAAGTCATGATGAAGATCATCGCGATTGGATGTCAGTGTCGTCCTCTCCTGCCAGCTCGTGGCCTTGAAGGCACTCGGGACACTCGTCGGAGGATATGTGTTGGAGTTGGAACTTTGGGACTGACTGTCGGACAGTGTCTATGTTGCCTTGGAGATAGCAAGGATCCAATTGTGTATGAATTGTCACAGCCTCCGTCGACTTGTATGAGTGATGAAATACAAACATTAACATCTGCGCGATTGGACATCGGGCGTGGGATTGGGCATGGGCTGCCGCGCAGTCTCGGATGCGAATGAAACGTAAGAGCTTGGAAGACCGTAAAAGATGATAAAGGTTTCCGAGATGGATATTTTTCGATAAGAAAACACTTTCAGCTATGCGAAAGCTTAACTGTTTGGCAACGCACTATGCGCTTCTATCTGTCAGTACCAAAGATTTCCACAAGTATAAACCAGGTTGGTCAAGAGCACGGCGCACAGCGCGCCCTCGCCCCGTGCTCACCTGAGGGCCCGCTGCTTGAGTCCGTCCCCCGCGAGGGAGGGAAGGGCGTGCGTCTCTCGGGCGCGCGAGATCCCATAGCCCACTGAAAGGCGAGTGTGTGGAACGCAGACCAATGCAGTGGGACCCTCTGGCCTGTAATTCCTAGATTTCTACAGTCCTTGACGAATCTTGGTTTGAACGAACCCAAAAGAGCGTTGAATTACGAAACATGGGATGTCATGTTCAACACAAGACATTACTATGACAAAATTAGATCCTATTTTCCATGACCCTAAACTACAACTTTAAAATCTAATTCCAGAGAAATATTACAAACGTTCATATTCTTTAGACATATGACACTTTAAGCAATAGCAGATCATCAAATGTCACAGATTTTGGGAATATAAAACTCAACTGCATATACCCTTTGTAGAGATAGATCGTACTTGGACTACAGATTGAAAAAGGCCACCTGAGCCACTAAAGCGGCCCCTGGTGGGTACCATCGGCACCGGTGCGATGGGCACTTGGATGCGCATAGTAGTGCGCGTGAGTATTTAGTCATTAACAAAGACCATTTAAATCTGTGACGTTCTATGGGGATAAATGCAATCTGTGCACGGTTTCTTGAGCTTTGAGATATCTGTCTAAATTCATATACATATTGTAACGTCATAGCAATTTGCTCGGTCGGACACACTCAAGGCGTGAGTCCGGCGACCGGGGGGGAGGAGGTTGGCGCCAAGCTGGCGGCCACCAGCCTCTTTGGAGGGTGCGAACCGGGGGCGTGCCGGAACGCGGGTGTCATATAGCGTAGGGGGATGGTGATTGACGGCAGCTCTCGGAATGCAGCTGGCCGGCATTCGAATTTGAGACGAATGTCGGGGCAGATGCGTGTAATCGCAAGCCTGTGCCCTTGTCCGTGGCGAAAGCCGCTCCTCGCAAAGCACAGGGCGTCTGGTGGCGGCTGAGCCAGCTTGGCTCGGGTTGGAGGCTGCGAGTGCAGGGGCAGCAGTGTTCCTTAGGAGTTGGACATGTTGTTTATTGGAGTACCGTAAATAAATCACTCAATAGCAACTCCGTGTCTATGTTCTTACTCTTATCATGAAGACGTCACACTATTAAATGGAATCATGAATACAGGTAGCCACGACCGGTTTTGGCCCGAATCGGTACAAAAGTATTCGCTTCGGTGTTATAAAAACTATTTTCAAAGGCAAATCGCAAATTTGGTTATTATACATAGTGTTCTACGTGAAGGAATCGACTCACTACATCTAGAAAATGGAGAACGATTATTTCAATATCTACCTACGTTCCCATCAGAGCTCAAGAAAGCGTGCATGTGTTACATTTCCCTCCGTTGTACGTCACAATTTTTAATTGTTTTTTGCGTTAAACTAACAAACGGGCCCTTCCTCTTCCTTACTTTATCCTTACCTATTATTTACACTTAATGCACTAGCCTACCACATTTCGAGAGACCAGGCGGGTGCTCAGAGCTTGTCACAGCTGGGGCGGTGCCCCGCTGGTAGGAGATACCTACTAGGGAAACCCCGCATGCCTGCGTGTAGGTGCACACCGGATCTCCATCCAATTGATTGATTGATTTTTTCGTGTTTCCGAGTGCGTCAAAAGATTAAGTCATTAGTCCCGTAAGTGTATTGCATGTTTTTCTCTCGGGAGATGGCTGATCTTCCCCCGTTGGATGGCGAGATCCAGCGCCGACCTACCGTCGGCTAGTGGAGTTTCCTCCTAACCAGGACTCTCCCATCAGCGGGGCACCGCCCCAGCCGAGACAAGCTCTAAGCTTCCGACCGGTCTCCCGGAATATGTGGTAGTGTAGTGCATGTTAGCGTGTGTGTGTACGGGGAGAGGATAGGACAAGGAAGAGGAAGGACAGATCGCGTGCGGTCCGTGGCCCGTTTGGTAGGGTACTGCTCGGCATTCGCCTGGTGTTGATCGGAGAAACCACGGAAAACTACCAATCAGAACAGCCGGCCGCTAGAATTCTGCTCCAGACAGCGACTGAATTCGACCTAGCTGAAAAGCTAGTATCGAAAATCCTGCCGCCGTGGGGAGTGTAACCTAGGACCACCCGGTCAGAGGCGCTGCAGTGACATCAGTTGATGCACTGAGCTACCGCTCCCGGTCCATCCATTGGAGAAGATCACCTCCACCTCCCGCGATAAAGCATGCACCACACTTTAGGGGCGACGGTCCTCAGTTGGTGACGCGCCCACATTGGAAAGGCGCACATTGAGGGGCGCGTGCGTGTTGCAGGACGTGCTGAGCGCGGGGGCGGCGCTGGAGGCGCGCGACGCGGCGGGCGCGACGGCGCTGCACCGCGCGGCGGCGGCGGGGCGCGTGCAGGCGGCGCGGCGGCTGCTGGCGGCGGGCGCCGACCCCGCGGCGCGCGACCGGGACAACGCCACCGCGCTGCATCGCGCCGCCAAGGTACTCTCTGCTCCTAGGGCTAGCGTAGCACATGTCGCGAGAAACGGCAGGCGACGTCCGGCTTACGGCAGCTTGCGAGGACTTTTCCCCAACCAGTGGGCCATCGCCCAGCCGGGACAATCCCGAAGCTCGAAACTGGTCTTCCAAAGAGTGTGACAGTGTAGTGAATGAGTGTGAGTGTGAGTGTGAGTAGGTAAGGGGCGAGGATGAGACAAGGAAGGAAGGAAGGATACATCGCGTGGAGTCCATGGCCTGTTTGTTGCGGTACTGCACCGGCATTCGCCTGGCGTTGATCAGGTTGACAAATTAGGTTCCTTGCTGTGTTCCAGAAATGTCTCAATTACAATTCTTAAACCCAAGCTGAGAGAGTTACTCGTGTAAGGAGAAGCGAGTGCAATCCCCATCGATCTCAGAAAAGTTCTCCTCGAAACTAGATAGGCTTCTTTACTCCAAACGAACACATTTGTTTTCATAAATTGCCTCCTTCCTTCTATGTGTCTCCCTCGCCGCAAGAAATATCAGTTTCTTCCTCAGACTGTACTCACTGTTCGACATCTCACTTATTTTAGAATCACAATCATCATATTCAAGCTACATTCGGCCAACTTTCTCTTCAAAAGAGGAACTACTCGCTCTTGCTGCCATCATCTCAAGGCCAAATGAATATTTTTCTCAAATATTACACATCCACACCCAAGTGAAACGCACATACAGACGAGAAAAACGCACACGCTTCCACTTGCGTGGTGCGCGGACACCCCACGACGACGGCGGCACAAAACTTTCTGATTAGATCTAGTTCAACACTGCCACAACAATTAAACCGTTAAAGAGGGGATGAATTATGCAGAAAGTAGATAGGAGCAAAACCGCTCAGGAGACAGGAACATATTTCTGGAAACCAATGAACAAACGTCTGGGGTCCCCAAGCAACCCTTAGTTTAGATGTTACAATAAATGTACCTACACGGATCACACTAAATTTATCGATTTTTTTCGTGTTTCCGGGCGCGTCAACTGCTTCGGTCATTAGTTCCGTAAGTGTAGTGCATGTTTGTTCTCGTCAGATGACGGTGATTTTCCCCTCGCTGGATGGCGAGATCCGGCACCGACCTACCGTCGGCTAGTGGGGTTTCCCCCTAACCAGGACTCTCCCACCAGCGGGGCACCGCCCCAGCCGGGACAAGCTCTAAGCTCCCGACCGGTCTCCCGGGATATGTGGTAGTGTAGTGCATGTTAGTGTACGTGTGTGTGTAAGAGGAGAGGGTAGGACAAGGAATGGGAAGGACAGATCGCGCGCGGTCCGTGGCCCGTTTGATAGGGTACTGCTCCGGCATTCGCCTGGTGTTGATCGGAGAAATCACGGAAAACTACCGATCAGAGCAACCGGCCGCTAGAATTCTCCTCCAGACAGCGACTGAATTCGACGTAGCTGAAAAGCTAGTGTCGAAAATCCTGCCGCCATCAGGACTCGAACCTAGGACCTTCCGGTCAGAGGCGCTGCAGTGGCATCAGTTGATGCACTGAGCTACCGCTCCCGGTCACACTAAATTCAATGAAGGCAATCGCTCAAATTATAATTAACAAAACTGAACTTGAAACAAAAGATTTAGGATACAGTGACCACAATGAACAAATTCTTACCATTATAAGAAATGCAAACACTGACAGAATAAATAACACACGTATGACTAGATTGTTTACTAAAAATAAAATAAAATTATACATCGATTACTTGATGCCGGAGTCATGGGACGCGGTTTATAATACTGTTGATACAAACCATAAATATAATCTTTTTTTTTCAACACTTTCATTTCATTTTAACACTTGCTTTCCTCTTCAAAAAAGAAAATTAAATATTTCACGGAATAGCAATTCTTGGATTACACAAGAGATTAGGACATCATGTAAAAACAAGCGAATTCTTTCTTTCATTTCTAAACATCATAACGTATCTCAAGAAGTCCTCCTCTACTTTAAAAAATACAAATCATTGTTAAGAAAAGTCATAAGGCAGGATAAAATCATGAAACACGATGAGGATATTTTTAACTCGAATAACAAAACAAAAGCAATGGGGAATATAACAAGAAAAATACGACCAAATCAACAAGAAACCTTGTGGCGATTGTTGTTTTGAAATATAATGAGAGAAATGTAAAGGATCCGGTGACAGTGGCTAGTTTCTTTAACCAATACTTTTCGAGAATTACTGCCGATCTTACTAAGGGTCTTCAGTCACAAAATTCAATCTAAGACATTACCCGAACAATTTTAGTCACTATGTTCGTTTCTGAAACTTCTTCCTATCTTCTTTTTGCCGGTTTCTTAACCACTACTTCGGTCTTCCAACGCCTAATCTTCTTTTCCAGTCTTCTGTTTTTTCAGGAATCATGAGGTAATTGCCACTTCTCGATTATATTTCTGATCTGGTCGTTCCACCCTGGTCTTGGCCTTCTTCGTTTTCTCCTTTCACTTGGTTTCCTTTCTAATGATCTTTAAAATTTCTCATCCACTGTACATGGCAAAACCAAGTGAGTTGTATCCTTTCAATTTCCTGAATAATATCATGTTGCAGATTCATCTCCTTCACCCGTTCATTTCTAATTATTTCCCTTCTAGATATTGCTGCCGCTCTTCTGAGGAAATTCATTTCCTGGGCTCTCAATTTACTTTTCTGTTGTTCTGGAAGTAGCCATATTTCTGCTCCATACAATGATGCACTTTCAATCATACATTTATATAAATATCGTATATTCTAATTTTCGTATATTCGTATTCTTACGTATATTTGGATTCCAGATCACTGGATGTAGGGCTCGTAAAATTTTTCTTCCTTTAATGAGTCGGGTTTCACATTTCTTTCCATAAAAGCCTCGTTGTTCCAAGTACTCTTATGTCCTCTGCTGTTCTTATTATTTCTCCGGTTTCCATAGTCAATTCGTCGTACGCATTGCCTAGTGTTCAGTATACTGTTTTTCTAGGTTGAAGCTTAGTCCCTATTTCTCATAATCTTCTTTTATCTTCCTAGTCATATATTTAATATCTTTCTGTTCTTGCGCTATCAGCACTTGATCATCAGGGAATTGTAGGGTATAGAGTGTTTTGTTATAAAGTTGTATTCCCATCCCATAATATTTTCTTTTCCATAACTATAATACCGCCTTAACATATATTTTAAAGAGGGTAGGTGACAAACAGCATCCTTGCCATAACTTTTAGACATTCATAACTTTACATAACTTTATGACTGGCTTACTATCCTAGGCCTTTTCTATATTAAGGAAGACCAAATGAAGTTCTCTCCCAGTTTCCGATTTTTTTTTTTGCATCAACTGGAACAGACAAAACAGGTTTTCTATATAAAATCGACCCGTCCTAAAAAGCAATGTTCTTCTACGTACTCCTTGTATTCCTCTTCTATTAATTCTCTTAACATTCTTCCATACACCTTACTGGACGTGTTTGTCACTCCTATCCCTCTATGATTTTCACACGTCTTTTCTTCCTTTCTTATATATTGGTGTTTAAACCATTTGCCAGTCTTCTGGTATATAGCCTTTATTTATACACCTATTAATTAGCTTCGTCATTATCCGTACGAGCTTTGGTGTTCCATTTTTGATCAATTCGCTTGGGATTTCTCCTTGACCCGGAGCCTTACCGCCTTTCATTTCTTTGATACATGTCGCCACCCTCTCTTCGGTTTCTGTAATTTCTCTGACCGGAGATACTTTTGCCTCTCCGTAGTTCCAAGAAAATCTTATCTTCCTTCATTTAATAATTTTCTAAAGTACTCTTCCCATTTACTAAGAGATATACTTTGTATGCGGACTTTTTTCCATTTTGAGAGATTTGACCCGTTTTATGAACTTCCTAATTTCGCTTGTTTTAGTTCCACCTATGTACATTTCTACTTCTTGTCATTTAAGCTTCCATGATTGTTGATTTTCTTTCTTTATCATGTTTATAACTATTTCGTTGGATTTTATATTCATCCATCTTTTCCTCTTTCTTGGTACTCAACCATTTTTCATACTTCATCTTCTTCTCCTCTATTTCCCGCTCCAGGTCTTGAGTAATCCAATAGCGCTTCCCTCTTTTTTCTTATTTACAGGTATTTCTCAAAGTGCTTCTTTAGCCGCTTGATGTAGACTATCTTGGAGATGTTCATATATCTCTTTTTTTATCCAACTATGTCTTCATTCAGTAAATTATCCAATCTGTTTTGAAATAAATATCTTATACTAGGTTGTGATAGACCCTCTATATTATATTTTCTACTTTCACTATGTACATATCTTTGTTCCTTATATTCTCTGATTTCCTTATATTTGTGTCTTATAGGTGGAAACATAATTTTGTCCTTCACTAGATAATGGTTGGATCTACAATCTGGGCCTCTGTGTGCCATCCATTACTTCACCAGTTAAATACTGTCTAGTGATTACGTAATCGATCACCGACCTCCTTTCTCTTAGTGTATTTTATAAAGTGAACATATGTTTATCTTCATGTTGGAAGTGGCCGTTTCTAATTGTAAATTCATGCTGTTCACATAGTCCAATCCATCTTCTCCCAACTGAATTTTCCACTTCTTCTCCACGTTTTCCAATGACTTTTGAGCTCTCAGATTTTCCCACTCTAGTATTAAAGTTGACCAAAGTACTAGGAGGGCCAGGGCTTTTTTAGGGTTTACTCCCCTCGTCTGGATTCACCGTGCCTTTGACCTCATCCTGCCCAGATCTCGTTAGGAATCTCCTAATTCCGTTGGCGATATCATACTCATTATTAAACTAATCCCTAGGTAAGAAATGCAGGCTAGGATTTTGCCGAAATCTTGAGTCATCTTCATCGTTCAGATCCTCTTCAGCGCATTTACCAGATGTTCTCTTCTTGTGCTCAGTCCTATTCGAAAGGGTCTGACTACTCCTTTCACCTGTCCGGCGAGAGGCCGCATGCCAAGCAGCTACGCTACCGCCGGCATAGCTCTCAGGATCATGGGGCACTCAAGCTCCACCACCCGTCGAGGTTACATACGCTCTAGGTGGAGAAACTTCTTCCTGTGAAGTTATAAAATAATCGATAAACTAAAAAATAAATATTCGACCGCTTCAGATGAATTTCCGGATAACTTGTACGCCTTCAATTATTACTCCCTTTAACTTACAAACTTAACGTATCCTTGTGCCTCGAAATGTTTCCAGATATTTTTAAAACAGCAGATTACGCCGCTCTTCAAAATGGCAACGAAAATGAAATTCAAAATTATCAGCCATTTTCTCTTTTGTCAGTTATTTTCAAAAATATGAAAACCTACCTGCGTACGAATGGAAACCTTTCTCAGTAAACACGACTTGCTTTCAGATTGCCAACATGGATTTAGGAAATCAAAATTACGGAAACAGCTATATTCTCTTTCTTGGAAATTGTCGCCTCATCATTCCCGGATCAAAACGAAGCACTTATTGGATTATTTTTAGATCTTTCCTAAGTTTTTGACGTCATTGATCATAACATTTTACTTTCAAAATTACCTTCCTATGGAATCCGTGGTATTGATCTAGATTGGTTATGTTCGTACCTTAAACAACGATCTCAGAGAGTTGAAATACTTTACTGGAATGATGGAACATTACGTACGCACCTTTCCGACTCTTTGCCCATTGCATGTGGAGTTCCTCAAGGATCGATTTTAGGCCCTATTCTGTTCCTACTTTACGTAAACGATATGCCCTCGACGATTTGAAACGGAAGAACGGTTTTCTTTGCGGATGATACGAACATCCTTTGCAATTAAGAAACAGTAAATAGTACAATATCAGATGTGTCAAATTGGTTCCGAAATAACAAATTAATAGTAAACGAAAAGAAAACGGTTTTAATGCAGTTTTTCTCATTCAAGCTAATAATTCTGTACTTTGTAAATGCTGCGATTTAATTTCAGTGATGTTAAGGCAACAAAATTTTTTGGTCTCTCAATTCAGTCAAACCTTAAATGGAACGTCCATTTAAATGAATTGAACACAAAATTAAGTTCATTATGCTACGCGTTCAGAATTCTTGCAAATTCAGTCAGCCTTCATACTGCTCGTTGTGTATACTTCGCGAATGTTCATTCCCGCCTGAGATATGGCATAATATTCTGGGAAATACATCTTATAGCTCCCAGACTTTTAGATTACAAAAACGAATTGTACGAATAATAACCAAATCCTACCCACGTGATTCTTGTAAGCCTATCTTCATTAATCTAGGAATTCTACCATTACCGTGTCTTTTTATTTACGAATCAGTGGTTTTTGTAAAAAATGACTTGCTCAAGGGCGGGAATATTTTTTCAGAAAATGCCGAAGTCTATTACTATAACACTCGACGTAGAAATCATATTCATTAGGTGACAGTATCAACAGCTCATTACAAAAAAATCACATACAATACATGTACATTAT
>BLKR01011300.1:0-35003 GCA_011170035.1 Teleogryllus occipitalis
TTCGGCTGGTGCCCCACAGGTACACGGTTATCAACGTGCCGTCATCTTGAGATTATTATGCCTTTTCAGAAATGTCCATTTCCACGGTCTGGTTCATGCTCTTAAGAATAAAACTACAGGTGCTTTCAGAAGCTCACACTTTCTCGCATTATTTCTAACTTCTGAAATTATCGAAAATTCAGAATTTTCCACGAAAATGAGAAAGGGCACAAAACTTTCGGCTGGTGCCCCACAGGTACACGGTTATCAACGTGCCGTCATCTTGAGATTACTATGCCTTTTCAGAAATGTCCATTTCCACGGTCTGGTTTATGCTCTTAAGAATAAAACTACAGGCGCTTTCAGAAGCTCACACTTTCTCGCATTATTTCTAACTTCTGAAATTTTTGAAAATTCAGAAATTTCAACGAAAGTGAGAAACGGCGCAAAATTTTCGGCTGGTGCCTCACAGTTTCACAGTTATCAACGTGCCGTCATCTTGAGATTACTATGCCTTTTCAGAAATGTCCATTTCCATGGTCTGGTTTATGCTCTTAGAATAAACCTACAGGTGTTTATGCAGCTCTCACTTTCTCGCATTGTTTATAACTTCTGAAATTTTCAAAAATTCAGAAATTTCAACGAAAATGAGACCTGCGTCATTTTTAAGCATCGAGGAAAAAGGTTTTAATTAAATTTGGAATTATTGAGAGAATTTTGAAATGTCAAGGCTTCATGTGAAGTACCCTCAAAAAACCAAATAACCCTTTCAAACTCACAGGGCCTCGAGTTCGTGTAGAACGATCGGGAAATGTCAATATTGGAGATAATATCTAAACGGTTTAGGCGCTAGCGTTGACCACAAACGGACGGTCGAGACGGATAGGACTGACTGACGGATTTTCGATGTCAAAGACCCATGATACGAGCTTTCCTGTCAAAAAATCGCCTATTTTTGCTATGGCACTTTCTCATTACTTCGTACGTAGTAAAGCGAGTAAGTAAAAACCTGTATTAGAAATAATTATATGACATTGACATCTGAGCATATCTGAGGAATGTTTTCAATAAACGATCGAGAAAACCAAAACCAAATTCGATATGGAAACATACACAAAATATGGTATCGCTCTGGGTTATTTTGTGCAAACCTCGCAAATATATACATTTATTATAAACTTACTTGGTGTGTTTCGACCCGTTTGCGGGGCAGTCATGGTCCACAGAAAAAGAGTAAACAGCATTTTATCTCTTTCATCAAGATAGTTTTCTTTTTTATGTAAAATGAAATGTAATGAGTTCGGACAAATTAACTTACGAAATTAACAGGTGAAATATTCCAACCTCGTCGGTAATAACATGTGAATTATAAGATTACGGAAAGAGAAACGTTTGGTTCACCTTAAGTGAAGTTATATAATATCATGTACACCATTTTGTAGCTCCTGAGCAAGCAAAAATCTTGAGCAAGCTCCTGGGTCAATGAGAAAACTCGACTGCATCATAAAATCCCAGATATGTTCCCCAGGTGCAAGATCATTAAAATAATCCACTTGCTAACTTTCTCGGCGTAGTTCTTGGAGCACACTTTCAAATGGCACATTTACTACTTGTAAGGCTGCAACATTCAATAACATGTAAGACGCGGAAATACTATACTGATACACAAATTACTTTGCCTCAAGTTGCGCTAATGAAGACGTGCCATGTAAGGCTCAACATTTTACTCCGTCGTGTACGTACGGAGAAATACCTCCACCGTGCGGACACGAACCCTAGGACCTCTCGGTCAGAGACGCTGCAGAGATGGAGGTAATGCTGTCTCTGTACTATCGCAGTCGGTCCCTTCGGTCAACGTTTCATAAGCCCCTCTTCAAAAAGACAGACTTATTGCATCCCAGATGTGATCGCACTCACAATGACAATGACTGTCGAACGTGGCGGAGCGTAACAACGACCAACCTATGCGTTTTACAGACCATCCAAAACAAATATCTAAGGAAGACCTTGAAAGCTCCCCGGTTCATTTCCAATTCACAAAATCCACCGAGAATTTCAAATACCACTCCTATTTGAATTCATCTCACAAACCTCTCAAAAATGTTATTCTCTCTTCGCGGCATACTCCATTATTCAATCTCGGATAAATCGCACATTATCCTTCGCGCATGAGATCCAGATTTCCCAGAGATCTCTTTCACCCACCGTAATTGATAAAATCATGTACCTCTTTTCTCCAAAACAACCTCCTTCCACCTCCAAGCAATAAATGCAAACGCTTGTAAAAAAAAACGTTATTGGGCTTTTAGAGGGGAGAGCCTTATTGCATCCGTTTGGTTTTCTTGGAGGGTGAGTGAGGAAAAGCTTGCCGTTGCATCAGTTCGGCGAGTTCTCGAAGAATTAATTTTGAAGGGTTGGTTAGTTTTCTTTCTTATGGGTTTTAATGGATGGAATTCAATGGATGTGTAGACTTCCTTTCTGGTCATTTTTATGATTGGTTGATTGCTTTATTGCTTAGTGATTCCGGGCGCGTCAACTGCTAAGGTCATTAGCCTCGTAAGTGTAGTGCATGTTTTTGTCGTGGGAGGTGGCTGGGATCTTCCCCCGCTGGGTGGCAAAATCCGCCACCGATCTCCCTGTCGGCTTGCGGGTTTCCGTAACCAGGTATCTCCCAGTAGCGGGGGAACGTCCCAGTCAGAACAAGCTCTAACTTCCCGACAAGTCTTTCAACGTATGTGGTGGTGTTAAGCATTTAAGAGTAAATGTGTGTAAGTAAGGGGGAGGAAAGAAGTATCGCGCGAGGCCCATGGCCCGATTCTTTTAGTACTTCGCCGGCATTTTTCTGTCATTGATCAGAGAAATCTCGGAAAACTACCAATCAGAGAAGTCTACCCGTAGAATTCCCCTCGAGACAGCGACTGAATTCGACCTAGCTGACAATCTAGTGTCGAAAAATCCCGCCATGGTCGTGACTGAATCCTAGAACCTCCCGGTCAGAAGCGCTGCAGTGATGCACTGAGCTACCGCTCCCGGTACGTACATGGTAATATTACGATTTTGGTGTCTCATCTTGTTACTGAACCAGACGCATAAAGTAACAAGAAAATCCACTTTTTCATCTCTGAGCCTCCTATCCTGTCGTGTTTATAATCCAGACAAGAGGCTGTTACAATAGTTACTAATTCATCTGTTTTCAAAAAGCATTTGCATGTCCCTGCGGAGCACTGTCAGCGCTGAAAAAATCTCTTTAACCCGTAACCGCAGATGGGAGTCAAATTGACTCCGCTCTCTTCTATATTTTTATTTTATTATTTTGACGCTTCTGCTACTTTCACCAGGACTTCAGTACCTTCAAATCTTCATTGTTGAGTACGCGAATTTTATATATATATTTACAATTTTATAATTTTTCGAGCTTTATCCTCGGTATTATCTTAATATTTTTCTCATTTCGCATTAATGACTGACATAAGTAACAAGTCTGGATTTTATAAAAAGCCTAGCTAAGGAACTAATTACAGGTGCACGTGGAACACGTACGTGCGGACAATTGTTCGTCAACAATGTGTACCTATTGTAAAAGCAATCAAACATGACAAGTATTTATAAAATATTTTTAAATGAGTTTAATCGTTATATTCGCATTAAATATTTAATATGAATAGCTCGACTACAGAGAAGCAATGAAAAAGCAAGTAATAAATCATCATTATCTCAAAATCTTTTAAAACAATCTTCCATTATAATAATAGTAATTTCACGATGTTTACAAAAAATATTTTGAAAAAGTGAATTAGTAAGACATAAATCCTCGAGGAAGCATGCGGAGTCAGTGTGACTCCACCTCTGTAGTTGCGTAACATAAATTCACGTCTGTGGTTACGAGTTAAGTTCATAGCAACAAGGCGTCTAATCTCCTTCCACTTTAACATCTACAGTTATGAAAATTCATGTTCGTCTGTGTTCAGAAATTTCCCCTTCGTCGATGCAAGGCATCTATTTGCATTACTCGTGAATATAGAGTTTACTGGAGGCAGACACTTGATAGTTTCCTCTGTAACACCGAGGGAAGAAGAGCTGTCCGCGGGATGCAATCGGGTGGCATCTTCCCCTCCTCTGAACTCTGTTGATGCACCTGCACGAACTGCAACTGCGCGGGTTGCACCCACGGACCTCGCCTGCAGGGGACCTCCTTGAGGACACAGAACTCATTGCACTACAGCAGTATCAATGTAGGACTAGTGCAGGTCGTTGCAAGACATCAGAAAAAGTGAACTATAGAGCGAAGTGGAGGCAGGTTGCTGATCATCAGTGATATTGACACCCACCGACTTCACATGAAGATGGAGAGCCGATAAAAATCACCAGAGCGGTGTGCAAGTGGCAATGCAAACGGCCATGGCCACGATCTTTGGGGATTTTGACCCTAACAATAGAACGCACGAAGACGGGCGCGTCACCCAAACAGATGAAGATCGATGGAGTGGGCGTGGCGTCCGCCCTCCTCGCGTCCGAATCTACAGAAAATTAAAATGACTACTGGATATAATTTGTAATGAAATTCCGCGAGTCTGTCTTTCTGCGTCTTGATAAACGCTTAGCAATGATAGAATAACTAAGATCACAGATGTATTTACTACAATAAATTTGAAATAACATTTAATTATAAAACATAAGCCTAACTTGTGGGAATACGCATCATGAGGCATTATGAACCACAAAGCGCCGAAGGATCAAAGTAATTTCCAAATATACGAATACATTCGATTGTAAGAACTAATAATCCACACATTTATTCGTATACAGTCTGCAAAAAGACACAAGGGCCCACATCGTTTCATGTAGAGTTGCCATCTGTCTTCGTTTTGGAGGACATGTCCTCCTTATTTAACATTGTCCTTTGTCATTTTTTTAATTTAAATGAAATATCCTCCTTTTTGTTTTGTTGAATTGAAAAATACTAACATATTTGTAATTTAATTAATTAAAGGGACTTCATATTTTGAATATCTACATTTTTAGTCAAATAAATGTCCTGCATTATTTGTCCACCATTAGACTTATTGTGATATAAAATGTAATGTTCATTGTTTGGTGGATAACGAAGGCGAGTGCGGGGGGCGATCTTATTCGGCCGGAAGCTTTGATTTTTAATGACGCAAAGTCTGATATGATTTTCAAAGACTATTAATGGTTTGGAATTGTTGAGTATATTGTCTATACATCGTGGACCATATAAATGTAAAATGTCCTCCTTTTCAATATAAATGTCCTCCTTTTTGTGGTAAAATGTCCTCCGCTGGGAGAAAAAAATTCTGGCAACCCCGTCCCTTGCTTCTGCCGGCTGCCCGGGATAGCGCCTGCTGTTCCTCTGCCGCGCGAGCAAAGAGTCGCTGGATCGGCCGCTGCGCTGCGCACTCGGCGCCCCTCCCTGGAGCGCCGGCAACTGTTCGCCCCAGGGAGGATTCTCCCGCGGGAGCTCACCAGCGCACAGTGGCCGCAGCCGCATATCACGTTACACAAGTGCTTACTTGGCGCTTTCAAAACTGGTTTGCAGGATGAAACGAGTGAAACATGCGTGAAGTAGAAACTTTTTTAAAAATAATGTTATTTATTTGTGGCAAAAATAATAGTAGCCTGCATTTTATATTTGCAAAGGGTAAAAAGGCTTCGTTAAACGATCCAGATGCAAAATAAGGGACTATAAGCGTTGTTAATTAATGAGTGAAAGAAAACTGAAAGAAACGACGATCGAATTCGCGACATTGTTTGTGTTATCAATATTCACAGGTAGTGCACACAGTGAAATCGTTTATTAGTTAAGGAATAAATATTGCTTTGTACAAACGTTTCATTACAAAAAATAAAATTTATTATTTCCGCTTACTATTATTCTTGAACACAAACATTTTTTCTTATATTATTATACAAATACTTAAAACGAAAAGGATATTTGTCAATGATTTTTCGCAAGGTATTTCTGGATCATTTGTTGACGTACTTAGGACGTACATCAGGTTTGTTGTCAACCTTTTATTACGGGAATTTGCCACTTTGGCCACGTTCTTCGTTATCAATAATACGACAGTATCAATTGGAAAGAAGGGTGATGTTATCCAACCACGTCATTTATTAAATTTATGTGATCGCAATTTTGAAGAGGGGCAATTCGGGACAAATGATCTCATCGTAAAGGTTCACTTAATAACATATTTAATCTCCTGGAAGTGTGTTAATGGACTTTGTGAGCGTCCGTCAAATATCAGAAATTAACATTTTGAAGACTTTTTTTTAATTATTTGAAAAAATAAAAATGAAATGCCACTTCATCAAAATAAATATTTTTTGAAAAGATTAAAATATATATATACAATTTATGGAAGTTGGAAAGGTGTTTTGGAAAAAATAAACAATCAAAAGTGGAAGTGTTTTCAATAATAGAGAGGATGAATATTTCCTCAGCTGAAGTTCCAAGGCATCTTAGGACTGCAAACGTTTCCTTAAGTTTCTACTAATTTGAAGTACAGATGCAGAATTGATGTTGCTTTACAAAGTAGCCTTTCGCCCTGCGCGCGTGTCGGCCTCGTCCAAAGCGTCGCGCGGCCGCGGAGGGAGCGCCATCTGGCACCGCAGCTGACGCCCCCTCCCCCCCTCCCCCCTCCCCCCTCCCCCAGCACCCTCCCCCTCTGCACCCCCTCCCCCAACGCGCTCACGAGGGCTGCTGCGGTCGGGGATTGCACCGTTACTGCACACGCTTCGATGATGCAGGTCATCCTTTAACCACCGACATTAGCAATGGGTAATAATCTGGAAGGAAGCATTTAAACCGTCCTGCTGAAATGCTCTGCCAATCATTGCGTTTTCCGCCTTCATTATAAACTCTTGGGAAGCAATATCAAGCCAATTAGGTATCAGTTGATTTGTCTCACAGGTATCAACTATTTCTAATTCCGGATGTAAGGCAACTCTGCTTCTCGTAAGAACAGATTCAATGCGACACGGTCATCCAATTTTTTTTCGAAAGTGACACCGGGAGCGGTAGCTCAGTGCATGATGTCATTGCAGCGCCTCTCACCGGGAGGTCCTAGATTCGAGTCCTGACGGCGGCGGGATTTTCGACATTAGCTTTTCAGCTAGGTCGAATTCAGTCGCTGTCTGGAGAAGAATTCTAGAGGCCGGCTGCTCTTATCGGTAGTTTTCCGTGTTTTCTCCGATCAACACCAGACGAATGCCGGAGCAGACGGTACCCTACCAGACGGTACCCTACCAGACGGTACCCTACCAAACGGGCCACGGACCGCGCGCGATCTTTCCTTCCACTTCCTTGTCCTATCCTCTCCCCTTACACACACACTTACACTAACATGCACTACATTACCACATATTCCGGGAGGCCGGTCGGGAGCTTAGAGCTTGTCCCGGCTTGGGCGGTGCCCCGCTGTTGGGAGAGTCCTGGTTAGGGGGAAACCCCACTAGCCGACGGTAGGTCGGTGCCGGATCTCGCCATCCGGCGGGGGAAGATCACCGCCATCTCCCGAGAGAAGAACTTGCACTACACTAACGGGACTAATGACCAAAGCAGTTGACGCGCCCGGAAACACGAAAAAATCAATCGAATGTGACGTAGTGTGAGAACATGTTGCATTCGAACGAATGTTACTAACTTCTAGTGCAGGTAGAGGAATGAAAACGAACTCATTTCTCAATGAACATGTAATAGGAAATTTCATATAACGGAGTAACACATTTCGCAGTTGATCCTGATTGTGAGGAAACTGTGTATGCACAGGTGTTCCGCAGATATGAGGGCGAATCAAAAAGTAAGTTACACTTCCAAATTATGGTTATTTATGAAATTACAACACATAGGCAACACGGCTATGACAACATACAAAGTTCATTTTTCGACGTAGTTCCCAAGAGACTGTAAACATTTCTTGGAACGGTCAACCAACTTATCGATTCCGGGTGTGTGAAAATCGCTATGTAACCCTCCTGGACACAGTTGCTTTTACCTCCATCATTTCGGGATCGTCGTTCACCGAGATCCTTTTTCAGTTTACCGAACACATGATAATCGCATGGCGCAAAGTCTGGACTGTCTTCACGAATGTTGCCATACCTCCCCCCAACACACACACACACACACACACACACACACACACACACACACACTCACACACACACTCACACACACACACACACACTCACTCACTCACTCACACACACACTCACACACACACACACTTGAGTAGTTGCAGCAGTTTGGACGTTTGGTAGGCGGTGATGCAGGTGAGTGTTTGGCAGGTGAGATGGCAGTGGTTTGGCAGGTGAGATGTTTCGTTATCGTGCAACATAATCACACCGGCGCTTAATTTTCCCCGCCGATTTTCTTTAATTGCCTCACGCAACCGGTTCAACGTTTGACTGTACGAATGCATCTCCAGTTTGGAGTGAACGTCCAGTTGACGCGGCAGTGAGTCTAGCCTGCTCTGCACTCATAATCCGACAGAATACCACAACCACCTTCCTATCGGACGTGCCAACAATTACTTTAGCTTTCTCCGCGTTGGCTACAGTCATAAGACAGCGCGTTCTCGTGGCGAGCTAGTGTAACTTACTTTTTTGTATACCATCATTATAAACGACCCTTTGCGATACCCCGAATCGTGCATAATCCAGTATTTTATCGCACGCTACATGACGTCATCGCCATTATTAAACGCGACATGACGTCATCACACATTCAGCCAATAGTAGCAAGAGAATCGTGGGGAGGTAGAAGAAGACGGAACAGCCGACAACCGTTTTCTCGCACGGATGTCAACAATGCCATCTTGAATTTGATTTCCAGAGGGCGTTGGATGTCAAGCACCCGAGACGTCAGAAGAAAGTTGTTTCGCGAAATTAAGTTTGATTCTCTTGTAAATTTATAATGCTGTTATACGAAAAAATAGCGTATGCAACTCGTTTATAATGTTGCTTTATTGCATTCGTACAAATTTGAAAACTCGCTCCTAACGCCACTCGTTTTCAAAACATGTACTCATGCAATAAAGTTTAACATTATAAACTAATTGCATAAACTACTATTTTGATTCGCTTACATGAAATTCTTGACTGCTTCAGAACGTGACTTCCCTGTCACTTGTGCATAATGCGTTGTCTAAAAATCGAGGGAAGATGACAAGTGTAAATCCTTTGTATACAATTTTTCACTACAAGAGTGTTGGCAAAAGTAATACTTTTCGACCGCTCCATCTGCGCTAGAAGTTAGTTACACTTATTCCGAGACACCCAACACAGAGCGTCGCAGAAGAAAGATAAAGACATGTACGACGGTCGAAGGTGATCTCGTTTTGCCAATGATCATGTGGCGAGAAATGTCATATGATGTTGCTATACAAGTCATATTTGCCCCTGCTGTTTGGGCAACTTACCTTACACTGGTGTTGGGCAGGTATATGAAATTATACTTTTACAAACAACGACAAAACAAAACTACAACAGCTTTAAAACAGTATTTTCTTGGTTCTGCAGACAGTTTCTTGTACTGATACTTGGATGTACATAATTTATTAATATTTGACAGTTGCAAACAGTTGTAGGAAAGTGAGGCCAGGTATTTTATGAAACTGGTGGATTAAGTATGCATTCTTACCGCCCAGTTTTCTGAAGATTAGAACTCCACAGAAAACCCAGGCGCTTGAGAACGTCTTGACCTTTGGCGAGCGAGGTGCGTGGCGGGGCGGAAGGTATGATTAAATTTGCACTAGACTTGTGAAGGAGGCTTCCTTAGAGCCCTCTGATTCAGTGATGGCGACGCGGGAAACGCCAGTGTCAGCTGCAAACTCGTTCTCGAAAAGAGAATTGTGCCTACTAGTGGTGTGCGTTTGTGGGAACATACATTTGTGTTGTTTATCGAGATTTATCCATGTGTAAATGAGTTTGGAGCTCAATTTTTAACTGAGAAGTGTGAAATAAACGCCACACGAGTTGAAATTTTTTTTGTAAATATAAAGTCAATTAAGGTATGGTTGTAGATGAATTGATTGTATGTAGCTAATTCAATGACCAAACATTTAAAGACATTTTTTTATCTCAGTTCATTACAGACAAAATTAATATTTTTAAATTAATACAACTATAAAGTTACTTATTTTATTCAAATGTTTATTATGTTTGAACTGATTAATTGTAATATTCTCTAAGTTGTATTATTTAATAACATCGATATCTCAGCAGTAATCAAATAATTATCTCTTTACAGGTAAAATTCACGATTTTTTGTATGTTCACAATACTTCTACGTTAATAAGCAAATGTCAAAATCGAAATGTTCTAAATAACTTCTTCCAGTACATTCCATCTACCTTTTTGTAAACCAATTAAAGGTTCTAGTGTCGTACTGAGCCAGTGAATTCAAAAATATACAATAGTTGTTGAAATATTGAACTATCCATGACGACGTAATGTCATGCAAAACATCAGCAATAATGGTAACTGCCCAATGAGTGAGGGAGCTCTCATTCACAAGTGTCGTGCCTGGGCGCCTCCGGCCGTGACCCTGGCAGCGCGGCGCGGCCTTCGCAGACAAATGAGGCGCGGCCGGCGCCTTTCCCTCCGCCGCGCGCCGCCAGCAGACGGCCTGCCCCGGCTTTCCAGCAAACGCTCTCTCTCGTGGCAGCCACCAAATGCAAATACTTCTCATTCAGAATAGAGATTTCCAATAACTGGGCATGGTTCATCAGTAATTAGCGATTTTTTACTTCTTCGCCTTATTTCGTAAGAAGAGGAAGTATTGTAAGCGTGCGCCGGAGAACGGCGAATTTTCGACAAAAAAAACTCTTATTGAGTGGCCCTGGTTACGAAAAAATGCATAAATCTTATCCCTATATGTTCTAAATTACTTTCTCTAACATGTGTAGTCAAGATATGTTTTGTGGATCCTAGATTCCGATTTCCACAAATCGATTCCCGAAAATCGATTGACGGCAAAACTGAGCCTCTGTAGTCAACGTTAGCGACTAAACTTGCAGACGATTTTCTCCGAAGTTGATATTCCTCGATCAATTTGAAGGAACTCGAGGCCCTGTGAGATTTAAACGGATATTTCGACTTGTGAAGGTACTTTACCTTAGCATCATTTTCAAAAATTTTCTCAAAAGAGGTTTAGAATTCTTTGATTGAACTTGTCCTCGAATAGCGTCTTTACACGTGTAAAGAATGGCACAGGTATCATTTTCCTTGAAATCCTAAATTTTGTCGAAAATTTGCACAAGTTTACATTTTCTCTGCGTCTTCCTACAACTACAATATTGAAGACAGAGATATTTTTCTTAACGAAATATATTCTTCAACAACAGATCTTGAAATCAGGTCATGTACAGTTTTGCAAAAATGTGAGTTAATTTCGCGTAATTTTGTGTGAAATATAAAGAATTTTTAACGAATTATTCTCTCAAAAATGTCTCCAATTTTTTCTGTAAAGTTTCTTCTTGTTTCTTTCAAGAACTGTAAAGAAAATGTTAATGGTCCGATTTCCAGGAAAGTTTGTTCTTTTGAAAATTGCAAAAAGTTAACAGTAAAAGTACAATATTAAAGATAGAGATTTTTGTCACTAATGAAATTTTGAAAAATTAATCTTTAAAAAATGTCTTGCACATTATTTTTAAATGAGTGTTTTGTCCGTAGATTCTGCTTGAAGATAAGCAATTTATTAAAACATTTTCTCAAAAACCGCTCAATTTTTTCTTCAATATTATTTACACGGATAAAACAAGCGACAGAATGGCACCGGATTATTTTCGGTGACCTTTCTGAAAAACACGTGCTCTTGTAGCACTTCTACTTTTGTTTCATCAAATGGAAAACTTTATCGTCCTATTGGATACAATAAACAAGGCATTGACACAGCGGATGGATAGAGACACTATTATTCTACCCAAAGATTCAATTTTTGAAATTGAAGCTCCTGATTGGATAACAGTTCCCCCTCTTCTAACTCACTGTGTCAAAATATTGAAGTAGAACTTTAGACACGGATTACGGAAGCGCAAAGCTGTAGCACTTTCATTACTTAATATTATATTTTACTTCCAATGCAGTAATTCGTTAGACAGGAGGTGTGCTGAATCACATTTACGGTTTGAAACGACAATAAAATTTCAGTCGAAGATTTTATATTCGTAAAAATGTAAAGCTTTCCGCTCTTACATTCCGGATTTATGAATTTTTATTTTTTAGTCTGTTTGATCAGACATTGTATAATAGATTCCCTGCAAGTAAGTGTCAATACATCTGTTGTAATTCGACTATTTTACCAAACAAAAAAATCTTGAAGCGGATATCGTGAAACCTTTTTAAAATTGGCAACATTAATCCAATAGCGTGAGGAACAGCATATCATGAAAAAGTCGTGTTTCTAATGAAAAAAGTGTTTCTAATGAAAAGCTGGAAACAATTACAGTTAGAACTGCAGCGATACCCGGACGAACTGGTTCTCCCGTGCAGTTGTTGACAGCGAAATCCCCCAGTTTGGTGGTCAGTTGGGTTTCCGTCACCGTTGTACTGAAATCCTGTTTAACTAAGTGGTAACGAGGTGCGTTGCATTTGTAGTTGAAATGGTGTTATCTGGCGTAGAGGCGTTCATTTGCAGTCAGAAGCGGCTTGCACTTTTTCGCTTGTCAGTCATCTTTCGAAGAACGGTAGTAACAAGTCCTGCTGAGAAAAGGTGGTTGGAGTTTATCGAGGTGGAACGAGATGTGGTGTAGTGCAATAGATACCAAAGGAGCATGAATAAGAATATCAAATTTAATTATCCACGCAATCTCAGAAGACCATCGATAGCTGATCAACAGACCTTTTCCACAAAACGAACTACACTTGTCAAATGCGCATGTTAAATCAACAAACCTAATATAAAATGAAAATAAATTCGCCAAACAAGATACATATTCCACACAATATCGGCGAAAATTGATCGAACCTGCGTACTTTTAATAACGCGCAAATTAATGACAACAATATGCGTATATACAGACGAAGACAGAAATCTGGGATTCCCCGAGTCCCCCAGGATAGCCAGCCTGGATAGTTCCCTGCCCTGCACGGAGTATTTCACGATTATCTGGGATTATACAACCGCGCAACCTAAGCACCAGCCGCCACTTCATGTTTGTCATCTAAACAACACCCTCTGATGAAATTTATCGTCGTAATGTTGTTGTTAGTGTATTGTGCATCGATAAATTTGGTCCTTCGACAAATGTTTACTAACTCGTAGTCGCACGCTCTGTCTCCATCGTAAGTGTGAAGTATCTTTCGGAGGTGTGCACTGACGTAAGGTTCTATATCCAAGGGAACGAGGCATCCACCGCATTACCTCCTCGCAGGAAAACAAGAGTGAGCCGGAGTTGGCGTTGATCCGCCAGGGCGCGCGCAGTGCGCGGGGACGCGCGCCGCCTGACAAGAAGCGCGGACGTGTTTGGACGCCGCGAATCGCGTCGCGCAGCCACGTGCGCTCCGCACGAGGGCGCAAGGAGCGCTAGCGTCGCGTTGTCTGATGCGGCGGCTACGCGACTCCCCTCCGGTGTCAGGCTCATCTGCTGGCAGGGGCCGAGAAGCCACCGCAAAGAAGACAGAACATTCTACAGAACTGAGAATTAAATAAATAAAATCAAGTACCTTGTATAATTAAAACGGACAATGCCCAAAGAGGCAATGTAATTAGTTTAAGTTCAGATTAATGTATTCGGCCACATTACGATTTTTGACTGACAGAATATTACAAAGATGGGGTATACATTGATCGTTTCAGCCGATTAGGCTTTTGAAGCTTGGTGAGGTATTTTAACTTTAACTCTAACTTGAAACTAATTTTCACATACAGAAGATTGCCTGTCGTTCATTTCAATTCAGATGAATGTATTTGGCCACATTAAGATTTTTTATAGACAGAATATTACAAAGATCCTATTAATTTATTCACATACATACAGAATTTGTCTGGAAAATATATAGCGACGTTTTCGGGAACTCCTATTTCCCCATCCTCAGGCTCGACTGTGTAACAGACAAATTATGAAATGATTACTGTACAATATTATAAGAGAATTCTCTAAAGAAATAATAACATTACAAAGAAAAATATATATAGCACTCGATATAGTAAACACATAAAGACTCACCAATCTAATGTGTTAATTTTATGTGTTTACTATATCGAGTGCTATATATGTTTTTCTTTGTAATGTTCTTATTTCTTTGGAGTATTTTCTTATAATATTGTACAGTAATCATTTCATAATTCGTCGCTATGTAATTTCCAGACAAATTCTGTAGGTATACGGATAAATTAATACTAGGAACTTTGTAATATTGTCTATTAATGTGGCTAAATACATTCATCTGAATTGAAATGAACGACAGGCAATCTTCTGTATGTGAAAATTAATTTCAAGTTATAGTTAAATTTAAAATCACTCACCAAGCTTTACAAGCCTAATCGGCTAAAGCGATCAATGTATACCCCATCTTTGAATAAAGTCCCGCCTCCGCGCTACTGGAGAGAAGAAAATGGAGAAGAAGAAAAACCCCACCACCGGTGCCCCCCTGCCCCTACGCGACGGAGCCTGTGACGGCATGGCGCGGCGCGTGGCGTCGCTGTGTTCGCTGGGTCGCTTCTCATGAAACCGGAGGAAATCGCCAACGCTATGCTTTTGGCCTAGCGTTGGGCACTCAGACCAGATAAAGATTTCCCACGTCGCGCTGAGAGTGTCCGGCTACTGTTGGGGATGGATGAAATTGATAGCATTATTATTTGCCCTTTAGAATATATTCACGAGCAAATGCACGCAACAACGCAAAAATATATTTAACTTCAAGTCAAACAGGTTTGGACACTAGCTAATTTATTTCAGTTAAATTATTGTAAACAATTCAAAAAGACTTCTATAAATTGAAATATTCAAATATTCCATATTCATTCATTTATATTATAAGTAAATATAATTTCGTTATTGTTTGTATTGTTCATGTATCAATTTATTTTCTTGTTTTATCGTTTTGTTTATGATTGTCAGAGCAAGCAATGCAAAATTTTGACTTCTCGAAGAATGTACAGTATGCATGCGCATGGTAAGCTAGATTACGCAAAACTTATATTGTGCAATGCAGACTAGGTGTCTTGAAATCTTGCGTGATCCGTAACGTTCCGTCCGGGAGCGGTAGCTCAGTGCATCAACTGATGTCACTGCAGCGCCTCTGACCGGGAGGTCCTAGGTTCCCACTCCCCACGGCGGCAGGTTTCTCGACACTAGCTTTTCAGCTAGGTCGAATTCAGTCGCTGTCTAGAGGAGAATTCTAGCGGTCGGCTACTCTGATCGGTAGTTTTCCGTGGTTTCTCCGATCTACACCAGGCGAATGCCGGAGCAGTACCCTAACAAACGGGCCACGGACCGCGCGCGATCTCTCCTTCCTCTTCCTTGTCCTATCCTCTCCCCTTACACACACACACTAACATGCACTACACTACCACATATTCCGGGAGGCCGGTCGGGAGCTTAGAGCTTGTCCCGGCTGGGGCGGTGCCCCGCTGGTGGGAGAGTCCTGGTTAGGGGGAAACCCCACTAGCGGACGGTAGGTCGGCACCGAATCTCGCCATCCAGCGGGGGAAGATCACCGTCAGCTTCCGCCAAAAAACATGCACCACACAAACGGGACTAATGACCAAAGCAGTTGACGCGCCCGGAAACACGAAAAAATCAATCAATCAACCAATAACGTTGTGATGCCATCCGCGCTCACAGCGCAAAGGCGCCGCTGGTGGGAGCGTTCTTGGAGGCGAGTTCTGCGCGGGGCGGCGTCGGCTGGCGGCGCAAGCGAGTGGAACAAGTGCCTCGCGCGTGGCGCCTGTTACTGAGAGTGACGACTGCCAATACGCACGAACCGGCCCAGGCCCCTACGTGTCATTCCCTGGCCTCGGAGACCAGCCCGACGGGAAACAAGCGAAAAGCTCTCTTTTTCCTCCGCCGCACTCTGACTCTAAGAACTGGTTTAGCTCCGTATAATGTCCGGCTTTTTGGCTCTTCCACCTGGCAAATTGTCACCTAATCGAAACGATCTCTGCCAAATAAGATGACGGCAAGACTTCATTTTCTGCTTCACATTTCTTCCGAAAGCTGTTTTCCTCATTGGGATATCTCTGAGCGATGAAGAAAATGTGCATGAATTTAGTCTCTTACCGTACTTATCAAGTAGAATAATCTTATTACAATTTGATACTACCATATATCATTGATGAATACTGTTTCTGATTAAGAATTTCACATAATTTACATTTGTGGAAGCCTGTGGTGTCTAATACATTTGAATTTTTAGTAGGACTATCTTTCTTGACCGTGTATAATTTAATTTACTTCAGCGTGCAAATAATTAAGCGCAAGAATGTTAAATTTTAACGTTCCCAATAAACTTGTGATTTTTGTTCTTTAAGCTAAATTCTAACCCTTGTGGTTACGTCGCACAAAGAACTCTAGAAAAGCTTCATCAGACACGTTCTACACAAACACTGTACGAATAAAGAAAAACCCGAAAATTGTTTCATGCCATTTATTACTTTCTCTCCAAAACTAAAGATGCGAGGGAGGTTTACAGATTGAGTAGTAGGCGAAACATGAAAATCCATGAGAGATACTTTGTGCACAAATGTCGGAAAATGATTAACAAAGTTAAAATTTAATTTTTTTCTGAGAAGAAAATTGATTGTTAAATATTTTGCAATACGTGGACATGCATGTTGTAGAGAACTAAAGCAAGAAATCCTACTATCCACGGTAATTTAAAAATGTAAGGCATCACTTATCATTATTTGTTTTGTTTTTTTTTTTTTTTTGTAAGAGGGCACGGTGTTTTAAACGATTACTGGAGTGAGATTATTTACCCTCACTAATATTTGCAATCAAAAATATTCAATCTCGAACTTAAACACGCTATCTTCGTTTCACTAAGTACAACCTCACAAACACTCACGCTTGCTCGCGCTAGTCGACGAAACGTTACGTTGACAGCTTCCGATAGATCGATTGTAGCTCAAACAATGAACTATTCTATTCTAAATGTGTGTTTTTTAATAGCTTTGCCTATCTGCTGGAAAAAATACAGATTTGAAAAGCAAGTGAAACAGAGATTTGTACTGGGACAGATGAACTGAACTGGACATTTTGATAAGCCAACTAGTTCACTTTAGCAATGTCAGTGAAAAGGGAAACTTATTAATTAGTGTTGAAAAAGAGGTCTTTGGACCAAGTACTGTAATCAATGTCGAAAGAACTGAAAAAGTAAAATTATAATGTAGGGTTACAACCTATTGGAGGTATATTCGAGCTGTTGGGCTTCAATTGCCACTGTGTCTACGTTTATACGTGTGGAATGTAGTTGGCGTTGACACAACCAACCGACGTAATGAACAAATGGTTATTTGTAGAAAGGCGTACATTCTATTAAGATATTAAAATTAATTTTGTATGCTATAAAACTTGATAATAATAGCAGGTGATAAAACATCTGGGGCCCTCTTCCTTTCATTTAAAGCAAACATCACGAAATTTGGTTGAGTAGAAAGCTCAAATTTCTTTCAAAACGAAATTTGAGCTTTAATTTGAGCCTTTTAAATGTTTTAAATATAAAGATATGCGATTCATCTTGTTTAAATATTGTTTAACACATGTACCACGGTACGACAACGCACACGTATACAAACGGACACATTAGAATATTCGGAACATGTTCCCCCGTACAGGCGCTGACGAATGAGAGTATCTCTGCACCACTTGCAATGGGTCGGAGGACTGACAGCGATAGTGCGGGCAGGTGTTCCGTCGCAAGGCAACATGAATCACGCGTGAGTCACGGCCGTGGCGCTGGCGGAAGCACGCCTCCGCGGTTCATCGGCGGTGACGGCGCTGGTAGCGCTGATGATTCGCTATGCTTCGATGTTGGTCATGATGGTGATGTCAGCCGCAAGGCGACAGCAAGAGAGCGGAGGATGAAAAATACACGATGAGGGAAATCCATTTTTTTCTGCCAATTTGGCACTTGAAGGATTTCCCTGCTCTGTAGTTTGTCTTTCATGTCCCCTTTCCTTAATGAACCGGTTCCTCGAAGAGGAAACGGATAGGTGGCACATTGGACTGGTGTTTACCTTGAGCAATCTTCTGTCATATTACTTGTTACTGCCGTTGTCAGTACGTATTGGCTTTCCTTCTTTTAGAAAACAAGCTTTTTTGTGCGTGAATAGTACGTAGCGAGTCGGAGCGATGTTCATTTCTTGTCGCTTCGAACGACCGCAGACAGTGGAGAGTTGAGATATCACCGTTAAGTTGATGTTGACACATTATGTTGGAGAAAATGTGAAAATACAATGAAGATATTCGGAAAACGCTACGTAAAATATGTTATTCATTCATTCATTCATTCATATTTCATCTTCTAAGATGGATTGAGAGTCGTCTGTTCCTTAACGAAGTACATTTACGATGGCAGTATGTCTCTACACACTGCGTGATTCTGGAAGTGTCTTTACTCTGGGCCAAGACGCGCGGCGCGGAAGCGACCGACACGTGATTCATTGTGGCAAGAGATGACGAAGATGAGCGGGGCGGGAGTGGGCGGGGCGGGTCGAAGGCCAGGTGCAGGCGCACCGCTATCGGTCGGCGACTCGGCGACTCATCTGCCCAGAGCAGCAGGGCCGCGTCCACCGCCCCCGTCCGCGTCGCTTCGAAGCAACCTCTCCATCTGTCGCACGGTGTTTATAATTACTAAAAATATAAAAAAATAATATGTTGAATGTGTATAAAAGTACATAGAATGAAACCTTTACGATATAATTTAATGTTACAATGTATGTACTGCAACTCAACTTAAAGAAATGTAGAATTGTGATCACTAACAATCACATAGGTGTATGTCACTTATTTTTTTAAATATAAGAAATAACAATTAAAATTGGTTAAAAACGAATTGAGGTTTGATAATAAATTTGTCTTGCAACGCCTGAAAAAGTTTGCACACCAAAATAACCATCGATCCGCCTCCAAATCAGTACATAAAAAAAGTTATAGAAGTTAACATATGTTATCCTACTGTACATCCAATTCATAAACCTTTTTTAAATTATTGAACAATCTTCGGAATTGGACTAACGAAAAACATTACAAGGAAGAAATTGATTACATTTGTAAAAGATCCCATACCAATTTTAGATCGACAAAATACAATTTCATAATTTCTTGTTTCTTACAATATGGTCAGACGAAGAGGAAACATCGTGAGATTGATTAATAAGAGATTCCGGGCGGATCAACGGGCACATCATTATTGCCGTAAGTGAAGTGCTTGTTTTCTCACAGGTGATGGTGGTGTTTCTCCTGTCGTATAGTAAGATCGGGCGTTCACCTACCTGCCGGCTTGCTGGTATTTCTCAGCAGCTGGGACCGACCCAGCCGGGACAAACTCTAAGATTCCAATTGGTCTCCAAACATATCTAGTAGTGTTGTGCATGTAAGTGTGTGTGTGTAAGTTAGGGAACTAGGATTTAGAGAAGAGGAAGAAAAGATCGCGCGCGGTTCGTAGCCCGTTTGTTAGGATACTGCTGAGGTATTCCCGTTATGTTGAAACCACGGAAAACTATCGATCAGAGCTGCCGGCCTCTGGAATTTTCTTCCAGCCAGTGGCTGAATTCGACTTAGCGTTGTAGCTAGTGTCGAAAATCCAGCGGAAAATCCGTCTGGACTCAAACACCTGGTCAGAGACATGTCAGAGACACATCAGTGACATCAGTTGATGCCCTGAGCCACCTTAGCTGGTAACGTCATGAGAAAATTATCTAACGTAAGCGTAATATTAATGAAGATCCAATCAAACAACATTCCAGTCAACACCGTATAACTACAGATCATTGTATATATCAGACATGACCAGAACACTAAAAAATTAAAATAATTATTATAAGATAATCTATATATATAAAAGAAAGTCGTGTTAGTTACACTATTTATAACTCAAGAACGGCTGTACCGATTTGGCTGAAAATTGGTGAGCAGTTAGCTTAGAGCCAGGAGACGGACATAGGTTTATCCCGTTTGACAGCGTTCCTGTGTGAGAACGCACGGTTTTTGCACGTACGCAGTGCAACAAGAATAGTACAGTTTCTCACAGTGAGTGCGACGCGAGAAAAAGATGGGACCGGCTGTTAAGGCGGAACATAGTTCGCCGGGTCAGCTAGTTACTAAATAATTATTATAAGAGACAAACCATGGAAACTCAATATTAAAATTCGTAATGTAGAAAATTCCGTGGTTGAAGCTAACACGTTTACGGCCAATTATGCTCTTCTTTCGAAATTAGTCCAAAACAATCGAACAAAGTTTCATTCGAAAGAAACAAACGAAGTTTTCTGAATGTTGCCGGTATTTGAGCTCCAAGAAACAGCATATAAAAATTGTATTTCTCGTCGCGAAAGGAAATCTTTGTATCATGGTTCTCGTTACATGACAGCTCCATCTCGTAAAGCCGCGTCCCTTAAAAAGACAACAAACGTTTAACGACAATGCATAATACTTGGCAACGCTTCACTTCTTAACATGTTAACTCTTAATTTGTTGAACTGAACATTTTTAACATTTTGGATGTTTTTGAGTGGGAAACGTGTTAAGTCAATCATTGTATTGATTAAACATCGGAAAATGTCGTACGTTAGTGTAGGATAGTGCGCCTAAACGTATGAAACATGATGTAGGAATAGGGAAGTGAGTGCGACACATGCCGAGAGATAGTGGTTATGTTCAGCTGCTACTGGAAGGCGGTCGGATAGAAAATGACACCAACACGATCATTGCCGGTAAGGATAATACAAAAATAAAACAAAATTCAGGTTCTCCAAATTCTAAGTTCATGTGAATCTAATTTTGCCAACAAAAACCCTGAAGACACATAACGACAATAAAGTGAACGTGGTGTTAATTCGAAATATACAGGTAACGCGTTGCGATACTAAACACGTATTCGTTCAACATTTAACGTGTAGAGTTTCAAAGTAAAGTGGTTCACCGCCGTCCCGCTGTGGGGCGTCCACGTGCGCGCGCGTAGGTTGAGTCAACCTCTTGGCGCAATGACTGTGCGGGCGGGGCCGCTTCGGAGGAAGTAGGTAACATTCCGGAAGAATGCGTAGTTGCCTCTAGGATGTCGCTACACGTTCCTTTCTCTCTGTCACGACACGGCATGGTAAATAAATTCTGAACACTCTCAATCATACTCTTGAAATTCTCTTAATAATACATTTATAGCGGGCTCCGGTAAATCCACGTACTAGCTCTATGGTGTATGCGTCGTTTAAGCGTCGTATAGCACATCAACAAAACGAAAGGTAACTGACGAGGATTAGTGTAGGAAAACGTAAATGATATTGCCCGTAAATTTAACATAGAGCGTGATTATTCTGCATGCAATCATTCTTGGTTGATCTGCTAAACACGCTGTTGTGGTTTAAAAACTATCTACAACAAAAACCTAACCGCTATATTTGCTGCGAAGAGTAGCTATTTGGCTAACAACTCGTTAATAACCGTAGATATGTATTCTGAGAGAGGCGAAGTAATCTCAGGAGGTTAATGCATTCATGTTTACAGATTGCGTACACTTAGGAGAACTTACAATGAGTTCATCTACGTCTTTCGATTGATTGATGTGTTTCCGGGTGGGTCAACTTCTAAAGTCATTAGTCCCGTAAGTGAAGTTCATGTTTTATCACGGAGATGGCGGTGATCTGGATGGCGAAATCCGGTGCTGACCAACATGTCGACTTGCGAGGTTCTCCCCAACCAGGTATCTCATTAGCATGGCACCGCCCCGGCCGAGACAAGATCTAAGCTCCCGACCGGTCTCCCGGCTCGTGTGATAGAGTAGTGTAAGTGTGGGTAAGTAAGGGATGATAATATGATGAGGAAGAGGAAGGAAAGATCGCGCGCGATGCGTGGCACGTCTGCTTGGGTATTGCTGCGGAATTCGCCTGGCATAGATCGTAGAAACCACAGAAAACTACGCCAGAACAGCCAGCCACTAGAATTCGACGAATTCAGAAGAAGCCTCCAGACCGACTGAATTCGACTTGTGTAGCTAGTATCGAATATCCTACCACCATCGGAACTCGAACCTAGGACCTCCCAGGGCACTGCAGTGACATCAGTTGATGCACTGAGCCACTTAAGCCAGTATTTTAAAAAATGCATCCATTTGTGCCTTAGTATTGGTAGGATTAAAGCGTCTTGGAAGATAGGTAATTTGAAATCCATAGTGACGACACAGTATTGAATCAGGTTCAAAATTGAAAGACTTTCAAATTCTGTTTGTCCCTTAAAACCTAACAACTATCACCCTGCAATTCTTTATTCCTAGACGATTCCTGACGATCAGGTAATTGGCTAAAATGCAATATCTGCAGAGACGCATTGTGCCAGGATGCCATTGACAATTGTGCAAACACTGACAATACCCTGAAATGTCGAAAGTGTGTAGCGAAACGCTTTGTCTTAAATTTGGTCTTTTGCATCTCTTTAAACTTCACATTTCTCATATACAATCAGCATCTTATTATCATCATTCATTAAAGAGAATCATTTAAGCAATAATTTCTGACAGACATTCTCTTACCATTATTATCGGTTTAAAAGTACAGGAATTCTTTGAAAGGCTTCCACCAGTATTTCACTTAAAAATCTCGCTTTCTGCTATTGCAACAGCTCGTACTTTTTCCTTCTCTGTTTCATCTCCCACTATACCTTCTACGAATAATGAACTCCTGCCGCCCGCTTCAAATCCGTCGTCTTGGCTGGCCACTGCGACTGCTCGTACCCAGAGAGCTAACACGTCAACGGCGGCGTGTGCTTCACCGTGCCGAAGAAGAACTTGTCGCTTGTTCGAGCAGCAAGTGCCTGACGGAAATGCTTCGAGAGACAAGCACACGAGTCCACTGCGCTGAATCATTTATTTTTATTGCAGGAAGTGATGCTTAGGAAAAAAAACTGGAAAGGAAGCTTCCCAGCGCACTGAATTATTGGCGGTACTCACTACATCAGCCCTTTGACTATAAAAGTGTAAGTCTGTTATGAGTGCAATGAACGTGTTTCTCTTTTTGTCCCCTTTTCAAAGGAAATTCTATTGTACAGGTATATCGTGCTGTGTAATAAACGGTGTTACAGAAGGAAGCTATTGAGGAAAAGATTTATTTAAATTCCATCTCTTCTCTCTTCTAAAGGAAAAGCAAGAATCTCTGCGTAGGATGTGTGAAATGTATGGCTCTTACGGCAGTGATAATTAGTATAAAGTTGGTATGATGGTTCTAACCTTAAAACAGTAAATATGTTGGTTGGAATTAGGAAATTCGAAAGTCATTTGGAACAAATGTGTTATTTCTAGACCGATATTTACCGTGTGGTAGATGTCACGCATTGTTTTATTTAGCAGGAAGTTCCCTGCTAGGAGCGTGCGTGCGATCGGAACATCCTCTGCCAACCTGCATTATTTTTAGAAGTATAGACCCGTGGCGAGCAGAGAGGTGGGACGGATGATCGCTCGAGGTGAGTTTGTGGAGTAGGCGTGTGGGGTAGAAAAAGTTACCAAAACATCCATACATCGATGTTTCGAAACATCGCTAAAGGGTTTTCGATGTCGATGAAGACATCGATGTTTTAATTATAGACTAGCTATTTTCCTATCCATTTTTACAGTACGTAAAAGGGATATATTTTATTGTTTGGTTACCAACATGTTAGTAGTATGCAAAAATTACTATCGAATGTAAAGAATAAAATTAACAATAAAGAACATCGGTTTTTGTTATCGATTTCGTGTTTCACTGTCGATTCAGGCACCGACACGCCTGGCGATAACATACATTCATAACACGAGCAGCTCCCAAACTTCCTCAGAATGCACAGGCGAAATGTGCAGCGTGATAAAGAGGATGACGCAAAACAACGATATTGCTGTGGATTGCTGCTACTTTACAATGTGCTTAAACCCTTTTATCTAAAAAAACTAATTAAAAAATTAAAAAGCATCGGTTTGTGCAACAAAATATCGATGTGAAGAAAACATCGAAAGCAAAATATCGATGTTTCTGATGGAAAACATCGATGTTTTTAAAATATGGATGTTTCTGGTGGAAAACATCGATGTTTTAAAAACATGGATGTTTCTGGTGGAAAACATCGATGTTTTAAAAACATGGATGTTTCTGGTGGAAAACATCGATGTTTTAAAAACATGGATGTTTCTGGTGGAAAACATCGATGTTTTAAAAACATGGATGTTTCTGGTGGAAAACATCGATGTTTTAAAAACATGGATGTTTCTGGTGGAAAACATCCATGTTTTAAAAACATGGATGTTTCTGGTGGAAAACATCCATGTTTTAAAAACATGGATGCTTCTGGAGGAAAACATCGATGTTTTAAAAACGTGGAACTTTTTTGCTTTCCCTAGGTAAGCGGTGCAGAGCAGGGCAAGGCAGGCGACGGCCGCCCGTGGCTTCGGGCCTAAGGGAAGGGACGCGCCGTCGCCGTCGCCGCCACCGCCGCCGTGTGGAATTCGCCTGACAAAGGAGCGGAGCTGCCCATGTTTGCTCGTCTTATTAGGCGCGCGGATTAGAGAACAATCGCGTGGCGCGGGACGGCGCGCGGCGGGGCGGGGCGGGGGACGAAGGGCGGCGTAGAGGTGAGCGTGCGAGGCAATCTCCCCACCCCCTTCCCCCCACTGCTCAACGGCGCAGATGCAGTGGATCCGTGTGGTGAATCGCTCTCCGATGACCGCCAGGAACACTTGCGTCGTTCTCTTAGGCTCTTCTCCTTCGCTGGTCCAAGTGCTGCATGCGTCCGCGGTGCCTTTCCGACGCTTACCTTTTCGCAAAAAGTATCGCCATTATTTGCAAAGGTTTTCCAAATATTGCAACATCTTCGTGAGTATGCAATATTATTTTATGGGAACACATGTTTCAATAATTCTAAAAAAATTTGATAACCCAAAGAAATATTATTCCAAATTCTTCTTGTAAAAATGTTAATATAGTAAATAAGGATTTTTCTTGTTTCTATATAAACTAAGTTATTCTCTAATATGTTGTGTGAACATAAAATTGCGCATTTTCAAAAAAGCTCAAACGAAATTTCCTTAAAAAAGGATCCAAAATTTGCAAAGAAAATGTGCTTACATGTCTAGGCTTTACACTTCTGCAATACTTTTAGAGTAATGTATAATCAATTCTACTTTAAGGAGAGTGAAAAATAGAGATAATGCAAAAAAAAATGTTTGGTGCCAATAGATGGCAGCTGAGAACAGAGGAGCAAAATCGACTACTCCAGACGCAAAAGGAAAATTACTAGTGCGAGAAAGTATGTGCAATTCTGTTGCAGCAGTAGTTACTTTCTCGCTTTTATACGTACGTTGTAACGAGAAAGAATTGTAATAATGCAACAGAAAAACTCGTATTGTTGGGCGCTGGTATCGAAAAAATTGAAAAAATCTTGATCCTATGATTATTAAATTACTTCCTCCACTAAAATGGAGTGTAGAGAGTCCATTGATACCGAAAAATAGATTGATGGCAAAACGCCTGTCTGTAAACCTGCGGCCAATACTACCGCCAAAACCGTTCAGTCGATTTTCTCCAAAATTGATATTCCCAGATTGAACTCAGTTCTACGAGCTTGAAGCGGTTATTTAGATTTTGAGGAGAACTTTGCGTGAAGCTCCAACACCTTCAAAGTTTCTCAAAAATGGATCCAAATTTTTTATTATACTTTTTCCTCTGATCATGTAAAGGGCGTTTAAAAATGGCGCAGGTCTCAATTTCGTTGACGTATCTGAATTATTGAAAACTGCCAAAGTTAGAAATGACGCAAGAAAGTGTGTGCTGTTGTAGTGTTTTAAGAAGTATGAGTGTAGCTATGTGGTTGGTGGCGTAGGTTTAATCTGTCCAGCGTGTGTTCGAATCCCAGTAGGGAGAGAAAATATTTGCTGATTGGAAACACAAGTTCATGGAGCATTATAATATTCCTAGCCATTACAAATAATGTGAGAGTGTCTTCTGTTGTAGAAACAATAGTTATATGTATATCATGAATCATCAGGGGTGTCATATGAGGGGTGAATTGACAATTAAACAAATGATTCCTTCTCTGAATGAAAGAACGCCGATGGAACTCTTTTGAAACTCCGAAGACCCTTGTGAACCGAAATTACGTCCGCGCATTTATTACTAATGTTTTTATTAACAACAATCCAAATTATCCCTATGCCATAGTTTCTGATTCAGAAATTAGATAATGATAAAGCAATACGATCGTAATTCATTTCTGATTCACTGCATCGCCTGGAGCCAAACGCGTCTAACTCGTCTGGAGAGAGTTCGATAAGCGATGCCGTTGGACCATTCCAAGAGACCTCAACCCGCAAGACACTCATGTAAAGATAAGCATCCCTTTATGAGACGTTAAGTTTATTGGTCGTAAAGCCGCAGGAGGCTGGGAGCAGCGGTCAAGCGGCGCTTCGCCCGCCCGCCACCGGGAGCGCGTGGGTGGCGACACCGGCGCCACCTGACGGGCGGCGGCGCCCCAGGCCCTCCCCGCGCTCCATCCCCCAACCCACACACAGCAGACAATCCACACCAGGGACCGCGTGCGATATTGCCTTCCTCTTCCTTGTCTCCTCTCACCTTTAATGGCCCATTCACAATGCAATCACAAACATAAGCATAACACATAGACATAGACATTAACACAAGCGAAGAGTTGACGTATTCACTATGTCGAACATAAACACAGGCAAAATAAGAGTTTCTATTGGCTATGAGACGCAGCACACGAATCGACACGAATAGTTCGCCTATCGACTTCGATACTCGATTTTGAGTTAACGAACTGTGATTGGCTCATTGCTTATGTTGACATAAGCATAAGCACAGAAGCTTCAAGCTTGCAAGCTCTTAAGTTAACGTCTTACGTGTTATGCTTATGCGAACGCATTGTGAATGAGTCCACTTGTAGACGTAGTTCTACCTTTTATGTTAACGCCATGCTTATGCTTATGTTTGCATTGTGAATGGGCCTTAACTTTCATACAGGACGCATGTCGGGTGACCTGTTGGGAGTCTATGGATTGGTCTACCTATAGGCTGGGGCGGTACTTCGCTGGAGGGGAGATACCTGGTGAGGAACCCTCAAGTCCGCGCAAGATCTCACGTTGAAGTGGAGTTGAAAAAACACCACCTTTCAGTATATAACATGCACTACACTCGCGGGTTTACGCGCCCGATAATACTTCGAGTAAATATACACTCCAAGCTCATGCAGAGTGCCCGGCGACCAGTAAAGTAAATCCTTGTGAGAATAATTTTTTATTTCATTAGTTTATAGTACAGTGTGAATGATTCACGAAATGCTTCGGCCGACGGGGGTTATTTGATTTGTCTTATTGATTCCAGTGGCTTGGAATAGTTTTTGCCAAACCGCACAAGCTCGCGACATCAGCCAAGACGCGCGAGGGAAGTGTCGAACAGCTGACGTTGTCGTTTTTGGCCACCCATCATGGTGATCACCTCAGAGGATACTTCCACCCAAATTTTGCCGAGTGATGAACGAAGACGCTTTCACGCACAAAAACGTAATGATAGTGCGAGGAGACCACCCACTTCACTATTGTTTAGTACGACTCCAGTAAAAAATTCGAAAGATAATTATTTGAATGGGAACGGGGGAGAAACAATATTTGAACTCTAATATAATATGGAAAAAACAATGTTTATTCGTATTTTATGTGATGTCGTGCCGTTCATCCGATTGCGATAAAATTTTACCAATTTATTGCTTGCACTTGTGCGATGAATAGAGGCATAGTATAATAGGAATGTGGGTTTAGTGGTGAGTTATAGTTGACATTTACATAATTGAAATAATTGAAGTCGTTGTCATAATATTGTAGTATTGTTGGCAATGACAACGCCTTCAATCGTTTCAATAACAGGAATGTGCTTATGTCTGTCGCGCATAGACGCGCGTTGATGATGATTTTATGCGTCTATATCTACTCAAGCTCGCCTGAACAGAAAGTCTACGCAACGTGCTGCACCCTCAAGTATGAAGTGCTTCTTCGCTGCATATTTTGCCTCAGCGATTGTGAAATATCGACCGGAATTATTATTTGGACGTTATCTCGGACAAGTAAATCAAATTTCTCCAAGCGTGTCATAGAGAATTCATGCTCAAACCTCAGGGAGATCGTTTTAACAATAGGATACTTGAGAACCATGTCCAAAGTAGGACATAAAACAAACCCATGCTCGCCAGAAATTCTTTCGAAATTAAAATTATCGCAGAGCGTAGCATAAAACGTGATTAGCAATCACGTGCCTGTTGTGTGTGACATGTAATACATTGCAGCATTGCCGCGTCCATTAGTTACAAAAATACTTTTTCTCATCCATTCGCAACTTATTTATTTATTAATCTAAAATTGTATTTACAATATTATATATTTGTTTGACCTTTAGTTTAGGAATTGAATATTTACGTATTTACAGTAGAAGATGGGTTATCCGAGTCTCGATTAAACATTTTCACTACTCCGAAAAAATAATAGATTTTAAATTTTTGAAAAAAGTAAACGTCATAGGCGCGCAAGCAGTCAGAATGTTTTACGTACAGTTTCCTAGAAACTTAGAGGCAAGAGCCACTCTGATGTACATCCGAGAAAAAATGAACAAATATTGTAGGAATGATTTGATAAGAATTATTCATCAGCTAGTAAGTGGTTCTACCTAGTCAACTGTTGCTGTTCTAGGAAATTGTCCCCTCGCCTTGCTTTCAGACAGCTCGCAGTGCTGAACGTAAGCTTTCGTTCTTTCAGTAGATAAAGTGTCGATTATAACCGCACTGTAGATCTTGGTGAAAGTGTAAATAAAATCTTCCAGATAGTTGGATATGGGTGAACAGACCGTGCTATCATCTGCGTGAAAAAACGGTAAGAAAGTCATCATGTTCTGTCCAGGAATAAATGCGCTGTTTTCGAATCGTTTGTATGGAAGGGAATTGAAGGAATTCTGATTTCTGTGCCAATAGTTTGTGAAAAAGCAAAATGTTTTCATGAACATTTGAAAATTGATCGAAACATTTAATGCTTCATAGGGCTGGTTACTTAGGCTAAAAACTCGACATGATATAAGACATTTCAACACCCAAGGCGAATCTCTGAGTGGAGACTGGACTGCTGAAACGTTTAATGAAGAAGGGAAGAATTTAATTCAATTCAACCCTATTCTAGAAAATTCTACTCTCGAAATTACCTGCTACACTAACTGAAATAACAGCTCCTGGATACAAGTCTAGTAAAGGCTGACCATTATGACATGTTCAAATATGACCGGCGTACACAAGATCTAATTAATCATAATTTGAAAAGCTAAGAAACCAACATCTGGTAAAAGAACAGAAATGAAATGTTTTCCATGTGACTACAATATATGTAATATTGTTCGAGCGAATTTTCACTCTCCAATTAGGGAACCGAAAATGGAGTACATGTGAAAAAATGATTTTTTGATGAAACACAATTTCCTGAATAAAATTAGTATTACATGAAAGTAAACTAAACAGTGTTAATTGACCTGCTCTGTAAATAGTATGTTCTTCAACATTTGCTGTAGAGTTGGTTAATTGTGTGAAAATTGTTTGCTGAATGATTGCTAGAATTACTGAATGCGTTGTTGCTAGATTGTAATGTTTGGAATAACACACGCTTTTAGACAAACACAGATTTATTACACAGAAGAACTCACGGTACAATTTCAAATCCAAAAGAATGTGCCGTATTACAATAGCCAAAGTTAAATTCCAAAATGCCAGGAGATGTACCAATACAGAGCAGGGTCTAACCGTTACAACAACAAGAATTTCCTAATAACTTCGCCGGGCCAATTACAACTTTATCCGTTACAAATCTCCTAGCTCTAACACACCAATAATCACGACTCTTGCGCTCCCTCTCCGGGCGGGCGGCGCCCGCTCTTAAAGCGGGCGGCGCTGTAGATCCGCACTCCGTCCGCTGGCTCTCCGGCCAGCTCGTCGCTCGGAATTGGGCGGCATATGTCAGGCTCTGCTGCCTCTGCCGACTCCTCTAACTGCCGCCGAGCGCTGCCCTCTAGGCGCGCACTTCAAAAAGTGTTCACAGCCGCGACACCTCCCCTCTTGAAAACGTCGTGTACGGTGCAAAACGTACACGGCGTCTGGTAGACCTCCTCGGTGCTACCGCCGGAAGCTCCGGCGCGGGCGGCGGCTCTGTGGGCTGTTCCTGTAACGGGCCATCCAACATGAGTTCCCTCATAGCTCTTTCCCTAATATTTCTCTCAGATCCCTCCTTTAAGGTATCTACCGGCTCCAAAGTGTACCTGGGGCGCAACTGCCCCTGGTGCCTCACTACTGTTTTGCTATAAGTCAATACTTCATAAACTTTACTCCCGCGCACTGCGGTCACCACACCAGGCCACCAGGTAGGCTCCTTCTTAAATGAAGTACAATAAACCTTACTGCCTACCTGGAATCTTGGCTGTAGCTCCTCTTCTTTGCGAGCGTTACCTGGTTTTAACAATGACAAGAGCGACCTATGCTGTCGCCCATGCAGGACCTCTGCCGGACTCCTTCCTTCCGGCCCAGGCAGCGTTCTATAGGTCGCCAGCACCCTCATCAATGCCCTGCTTCTCTCGGCTCCGGCGTCTCTTGCTTTCTTCATAGCTGTTTTAAATGTGCGCACGCACCGCTCCCCCTCCCCATTGGACTGAGGGTGGAACGGCGGCGCACATATGTGCTTGATGCCGTTAGCCCTACAAAATTTGAAAAAATCCTCCGACGTGAACTGGGGACCATTATCGGACACCAATGTCTGCGGCAGACCCTCTGATACGAAAATCTTTTCTAATACATCTATTGTTGCCGCGGCCGTGGTGACTCCCATCTCTACAATAAACGGGAAATTGGATAATGCGTCCACTACCACCAGCCACATCTTCCCCCAAAATGGACCGGCAAAATCTACATGTATCCTCTCCCAAGGCGCCTCCGGTGTCGGCCACGAATGCCAATCTTGACGCGGGGCGGACTGGTTCATCTGGCACGCATTACAGTTCCTAATCAACTGTTCAATGTCTTGATTCATGCCGCGCCAATAGCAGTGGCGCCTAGCTAACTGTTTAGTATTCACTATTCCCCAATGATCTTGGTGTAGTAACTCTAGTACCCGCTTCCTGAGGACCCCTGGTATCACCACCTTGGTCCCTTGCTCACTGGTGAGTAACAATACACCTGACTTAACTGACAACTCGTCTTTTTTGTTACACCATGCAGTACCACACTTTATATCACTTCTTGGCCAACCTTTCCTAACATAATCTCTAACTAATCGCAACTCTTTGTCCTGGTCCGTGGCTGACGCAATCGTTGCGGCTGTGATGGGGAAATCCTGCAGTACTTCCAAATCTTCCTGGTCGATTTGCTGGCAGGCCTCCTCCGACTCGTCAAAATCCAAGTCTGGACCTGCTGGCAACCTGGACAGCGCGTCTGCATTGGCGTGCTGTGTCGTGGGCCTATAGTGGATCTGGTAATGATAATCTGTTAAAAACAAGGCCCACCTTTGTAACTTTTTCGCCATACTTTCCGGCAACCTTTTACCCATGTGAAACAATTGCACCAATGGCTTATGGTCCGTGATGATGTGAAACTTGGAACCATAAACGTACTCATTGAATTTTTTTACCCCAAAAATCACTGCTAACGCCTCTTTTTCAATCTGAGAGTAATTCTTTTGATGTTTGTTTAAAGCTTTGGACGCGAAAGCGATGGGGCGCTCTACACCCGCTTCATCTTTTTGCGATAAGACTGCCCCCACTCCATAATCAGACGCATCGGTCGCGATCGACGTCAACCTACCGGGAATGTAATGATTAAGCTGCGTTGCTCTGACGATCGCTTTCTTTAACTTATCCAGTGCCACCTCGCATTCTGGTGACCACACAAATTTTACTCCCTTCTTTTTTAATGCATTTAAAGGGGCTGCAATTGACGAAAAGTTTTTTATGAATTTATTATAATAGTTAATTTTCCCCACCAAGGCTTGGAGCTCCTTTACATTCTTGGGGGCGGGGAGGTTCTTTATAGCCTCCACATGGTGCTGCGTAGGCTTAATACCGGATTCTGTAACTTCATGGCCTAGAAATGTCACTTGTTGCTTAAAAAATTCACACTTCGTCAAGTTTACCTTGAAACCCCATTCGGCCAAAAGTCCTAACAAATTCTTTAAGTTTCCTATGTGTTCCTCACTGTTTTTTCCTGTCACGATGATATCGTCCAGATAGTTGATACATCCGTTCACCTGAGACGTTATCTGCTCCAGCACTCTCTGGAAAATGGCAGCTGCTGACGCAACTCCAAATGGCAACCTATTATACCGGAACAGTCCTAAAGGAGTGTTCACTACTAACACTCTTTGTGCTTCTTCCGAGAGGGGAATTTGCAAGTACGCGTCTTTTAAATCTATCTTAGTGAACTGTTGACCACCTGCCAATTTAAAAAACAAATCTTCCGGCTTGGGAATTGGATATTGTTCAATTTCCAATTGTTCATTCACCGTACTCTTGAAATCACCACAAAGACGCACATCCCCGTTGCTTTTCGACACTACCACTAATGGCGTAGCCCAACTGCTCGTTGTCACTTTAGTTATAATTTCCTGTTCCTCTAACCTCTTTAGCTCTGCTTCAACTTTCCCTTTAATGGCCCACGGCACTGGCCGTGCCTTAAAAAATCTAGGCTTACTGTTCTCTTTAAATTTAAGTTCTGCCTCAAACTTTTTGCACTTACCTAAACCAGGTTGGAACACTTCAGAAAACTCATTTTTCAGTTCGTCGACCAATGTCGAAACCTTCTCCTGTTGTAAATTAAACACATTATCTACCACTCCTAAACCAATCTTCTCAAAACTGTTCAGGCCCAAAATGTTCACTACGTCATACCTATCTACTACAATAACTTCCAGAACTGCTTTCCTGTTCTTGTACACAGCAGGAATTTTCACTTTTCCTATCACTCTAATTGGATCTTTACCAAATCCGAAAACTGGTTTTCCTACTCTCTTTACCTGGGGACAACCCAATTTTTTATATGTCTCTAGATTTATTAAAGTAACCGTTGCGCCTGAGTCCACCAAAAATTTTACTTTATTTTTTCCTAACTCTAAATCCAGGATCAGCCTATTTTGTCCCTTACTATTTAGCACCTGATTCACTGTGTTGATATCCATTTCTTCTTGTTCAGCTAACTTCCTTCTTTCCCGCTTTTCTAGTTTTACCTGCCAACACACTTCCCTTATGTGGCCCACTTTACCGCACTTGAAACACTGCGCTTGCCTAAATCTGCACTGCCACCTCTGGTGTGCCTTTCCACAATTACTACATGACTTCCTTATCTGGTTATCGGAACTTCCAACGCTGCCACTAGTCGTACTGCCCTGCTTATCTAATCGCCGCTGATAACGCGGTGCCCACCTGACGTCACCAGACTCGTCCGAGCTGGTAGAGGTTACCGATCGATGGCGCCGCGGCCGGCCCCTTATCTTGCGTTCCAAGGTGTTATCGCGGCGGCGGTCTCCCCCGGAGCCTGCTTGCATAACCTGATTATCCTCCGCGATCTGCCTTGCTGCTTGCGTCGTAACTTCAAAAGTCGTTGCTAGTCTACGCACCTCTTGAAGCGACGGGTCACTACTGTTAAGAGCTTGCATTCTGATGCCGTCCTCGGGTGTATGCAGAATCACTACGTCCCTAATCAAAGTTTCTGCATAAGATTGTTTACAAGATTCCGACTGACACCTAAACTCACAGTTTTTTGCTAGCCCGTTCAGTTCCGTTATCCATTCAGCATGCGTATCTTTTTCTCTCTTTCTACACTGGAAAAACGCATACCTGGCCGCGACCACATGTGGTTTCCTCTCATAATGTTTGTCTAGTATAATTTTAATTTCTGACCACATAAGTTTATTAATCTCTTGCCCGGTACACAACTTTTTTAATAGGGTGCAAATCTCACTACCACTATAACTCAGGAATGCTGCCCTTTTACTCTCCTCACTTTCGACCCCACAAAAAATCCAATGCTGTTCAAGTCTTTCCGCGTAATCACTCCAACTTTCTAATTGCGGCCTAAACGGGTCAAAAGGTGCAGGCTGTTGCTTGCCTTTGTTCTGACTCACCACCTTCAACGCTTCTAGCTGCGCTAAATGCTGTTTGGCCTGCATTTCCAACATCTGCTGCATAAATTGTTGCTGCTGTTGCTGGATGAACTGCAGCACCTGCGCCAATTCCGGTTGAGCTGGTGTGCTCGCCATTTTTGCTTGAGACCACCAGGCTGATGCACTTCAACTTCGTCGCTTGTTGCTACCAGCGACAACACGAAAACAAACTTTGCCGAAAGTTTTATCCTCGTCGCCAATTGTTATGTTTGGAATAACACACGCTTTTAGGCAAACACAGATTTATTACACAGAAAGAACTCACGGTACAATTTCAAATCCAAAAGAATGTGCCGTATTACAATAGCCAAAGTTAAATTCCAAAATGCCAGGAGATGTACCAATACAGAGCAGGGTCTAACCGTTACAACAACAAGAATTTCCTAATAACTTCGCCGGGCCAATTACAACTTTATCCGTTACAAATCTCCTAGCTCTAACACACTACTAATCACGACTCTTGCGCTCTCTCCGGGCGGGCGGCGCCCGCTCTTAAAGCGGGCGGCGCTGTAGATCCGCACTCCGTCCGCTGGCTCTCCGGCCAGCTCGTCGCTCGGAATTGGGCGGCGTATGTCAGGCTCTGCTGCCTCTGCCGACTCCTCTAACTGCCGCCGAGCGCTGCCCTCTAGGCGCGCACTTCAAAA
>BLKR01011301.1:0-35003 GCA_011170035.1 Teleogryllus occipitalis
AGTCCTCTGGTAGTTGTTATCAAGAAGAACGGTAGCATTCGAATATGCCTAGACGCAAGAAAGCTGAACGCGGTCACGATCCCACGATACGAGACGCCACCCACGATTAATGAAATGATAGTGAAGTTAGGAGGGGCGACGATTTTCAGCGCGCTCGACCTTTCGTCCGCTTATTGGCAGATCGAAGTTGAAAAGAGAAGTCAGCAGTTTATCAGTTTTAAATTTGAAGGGACGGTGTACTCCTTTACGCGATTGCCATTTGGATTAAAGAACTCGGGGGCAGCGCTGATTCGATATTTAGATGATGTAATCCCGGAAGAGTTGAAAAGCACGATGGTCATGTATGTCGACGACATAATTTTGTTCTCATCGAATTTGCAGTCGCACCTAACAAAATTAGAAGTATTATTCCGAATCTTTAGGAAATACAATTTGAAATTGAATTTGGAAAAATGCGAATTCTGCAGACGAAGAGTTCAGTTTATGGGACATGAAATTTCAAACGACGGAATGAAGATTCAGGAGAGTAAACGGGAACTGATCCGGAAATTACCGCCACCGAAGAACATAAGAGAGTTACGACGATTATTCGGTATCTGCAATTATTACGCGCGCTTTGTGAAAAACTACTCACAAAAGGTGGTACCGCTACTACATCTATTGAGAAAGGGGAATAGATGGCATTGGGACCAACAGTGTCAAGAAGCGTACCAGCAGCTATTAGAGGCCTTCGAGCGCACGTACGTGGTGCAGTACCCGGATTTTCGCAGACGCATGTATGTCCAGACGGATAGTAGTGGATATGCGTTGGGAGCAGTGTTGTTTCAGTTGGGTGATGGCGGAGAACAGCGAATCATTGCTCTGGACAGCCGATCGCTAAAAGGCAGTGAACGAAATTTTGGAGTCACGGAGCTGGAGGCGTTAGCGGTAGTGTGGGCGACCCGGAAATTTAGAACGCTGCTAATTGGGCGTCCATTTACCGTCATCACCGACCACAAGGCATTGACGTTTTTGATGAGGAGCCATACCCACAATGATAAACTGTTGCGGTGGGCGCTATGGTTACAACAGTTCCAAATTGAAATTGAGTATTGTGAGGGAAAGAAGAACTTGCTTCCCGATTACTTGTCCCGGATAAAGGTGAAGGAAAGGGGAGAATGTGAAGATGTGGTAGCAGCAATCCGAGTACGAGAGATCAACCCGCGATGGACAGTAGGGGCGGTGCTGGATATCCAACAACGCGATCCATTCGTTCGGGAGGTGAAGAAGTTAATTGCAGGACAGCCCTACGATACCAACCAGGTGAACAAGAAAGGGGATCAAAACGTCAGCAACTGGAGAATACACGACGGAATATTGCTGCGGAAAGTCAACGGCCCGGAAGGAAAATTTAGAATTTGGATTCCGGAAGAAATTCGAAGAGAATTGGCGACATCTACCCACGAGCACTATGGGCACTTTGGAGGCGGGAAAATAGTGCAGATATTAGCAGACTATTGTTACTGGCCGAACATGGGAAAGGAGGTGAGGCGAATAGCGAGTGCATGTGACGTGTGCCAGAAGACCAAACAACCGAATCGGCATTGTGAAGGACAATGGCAAGCAATCGTGCCTCAAGGGCCTCGAGATCTCTATGCAGTAGATTTATACGGCCCGCTGCCGAAGACGAGGTTTGGCAACCAGCATTTATTCGTCATCATCGACGTGTTCACGAAGTTCGTGCAGATTTTCCCCATACGAAAGCCCAATACAGCAAGTTGCGTCCGCCAAGTAAAAAAAATTTATCGAAATGTGCGGAAAACCGGCCCGGATTCTAAGCGATAGAGGAACTCAGTTTACAAGCGACAGGTGGAGAGAGGAAATGGAAGCTCTAGAAATCTCCATTCACTTCACAGCTGTGCGCCATCCTCAGAGTAATCCGAGCGAGAGAGTAATGCGAGAATTGTCACGACTATTCCGGGTATACACGGCAGAAAACCATCGGGCATGGTTTGAGGCGGTGCCAATATTGAATGACATCCTCAACGCGGTACCGCACTCCAGTACCAACGTGACGCCGTGGGAAGCGCACTTCGGAAGAAGGAAGATGAGACCATTTGACCGTATTCAGATCCCACCAGAAATCGGCGGTGTACAAGAAGTGGCAGCAGGTCAACAGATAGTGTACGAGCAGTTACGGAAGTCGGCAACGAGTAGGAAGAAGGCCCAGAAGCAATGCCAACGGATGACGTTTAAAGCAGGAGACAAAGTATTAGTCCGAGCGTCTCATTCGTCCTCGTCGGAACAGAAATTGTTTCGAAAATTCTTTCCGCTCTATGACGGCCCGTACACTATTAAAAAGGTATTAAATAATAACAATGTGGTGTTAGTAGACAGGAATGTAGATAAAGGAACTCAGAATATTTATAATGTGAAGTTATACAAAGAACTAGGATGATAATTGGTAATAGCGAGGTAGCCTGTACAAGAAGTTGAGAGGAGAATAGTTCCAATGTAGAGGGTACAAAGAATTGAGATGAAAATGAGATGACAGTAATAAGTGACGAAGATGACAAAGGTTAAATGTTAAAGAATAGCTTTGAGGAACAAAGATTAGATGTTAAAAAAGGTAGTTTTTAAGGAATAGGTTAAGATTAGTTGTAAAGAGTATTTTATAAACAAGAAAGGAAGATTATTTAGATTAAGGCACAGGTGGAAAAGGGGTGAAAAGTGTAACGTGTGATAGTGCGACAATAGACGACGGTAGAGCGTGTCGATGTAGTACAGTGCAGATGCAAACACTAGCCGGTGCGTCCGTCGCAAATCTCCAGGGAAGCGGTAGTGTTGTGTACTTCAAGCATGCATTGTTCGCTCAAGGTCAAGTTCACCAACACAGTCAGCGAGTAGCCGTTGAACTGCAACAGGTACTGAGTGAAGTAGGAGGCGTGTGGGAATAAACAAGAGTAACAATGTGTAGTGATAGATGTAGACTCATCATGACGGTGTCATATCTGAGCGACATCTTAGGCGGGGGGAGATGTAACAATCCAGGATCCCCAGGAATGAAGACAGGGCAAAGAATAAAGATAAACATGTAATAAGTGGTATTAACATCAAAGGCGGGGACAAATGAAAGCGGTGTCGCGTAGCGATAATTTTTTGGAAGTCTAAGAAGACGCGACAAAATCATAATGGGGACAATATAGTTCAGTAGCGTTTGTCGAGTGAAACATTTTGGAAGTTATTTGAAAGAAATCGGTTCACGCGTTCCAAAGATATAAACAATTTAGTGAAGTACATTTTAAGCACACAACTAGACACGATAGCCATTGTTGTAGCTTAAGATCTAATGTAAAAAGTTGTTTTTTTCAAAAAATTAAGTAAACGCGTGAAGCGATTCAAACGAAACTTTTGGCATTAATAGAAGAAATTATGGGGAAAATTATGGCACTACTCACAACGCGGAGAAATTTCGGGGGGCTACGGCATAAAAGAAAATGTAAATTGTATAAGTGGGAAATTCCAAACGAGTCGTATGACGTCAGAGCGGTGGAAGGGGATCGACCGTCTTCAGATTAAAAGAACTTTGGAAATTTTAGATGGTAGAAAACCAAATAGAAAACGGTAATAGCATTCAATTTGAAAATGCATGAGAATAATAAAGAGAGACGACCCAGAAAGAAGAAGATTAACTTAAAAATATATAATATTATATAGAAGACCCGGAAGTGATCGTGAAATGTTCGAGAAAAAAAAGAGGAAGTCTCGGGACAACAATGAAAGAGAACGCGGGGAGAATAGCTTGAGGGAGGACGTATGTTGAAACGCTCCGCGGAAATTAAAAATTTTGTTAGAAAGTTGTGCTAATCACGCGAGCAATGTTAATTTTATAACGTTTAGTTGTAGTGGAGAAAGTTTAGAAGGTGAAACGCGGAAAATTATTGCAAAATTTTCAAAGAGAACGTTGTTCGCGAATATAAACAGTCGCATCAGCAGCCGTGTGATTAAACTCGTTTCGTAAGTAATAAACAGTTATAACGAAGAGACATTGATTATTTAAAAATGAATTTTTCCGAATTACGTGTGTGAAAAATGGAAGGATGCTGCGAATGGACAAACGAAAGGACGCTGCGTATATTTGGCGAGGGTGATGCATGAGAACGGCGCGGTGCAGGTCGCTGAACTCAACGAAAGGAAAGTGCACTAACTTTATTTAAATTGGTAATGCGCATTGATAAGAAGAAAGAATAGACTCATAGCTTCTAATGTACAAGACCAAGTTTTGTCAAATAGAAATAGATTTTAGTGAAAACAAAAAAAAAATAGAATGCGCATTCAAGTATGAATGATTTGGTTTTAATCTTATAGTGTAAATCTTCAGTGTGAATGAGAATTTCGTGTTTCTAGGGTATTGTTTATTGTGTGTTTAGTGTATTGTGTATTGTTTTTCGATTTTGTGTTGTTTGTTATTTGTTATGCCTCTAGCAGAGGAAGGAGAACAAAAAAAAAAAACAAAAAAAAAAAAGCAGATAAAATAAACGATGTCGAACGTTGTTGGTTCGACATTAAACCAATGCAATTGGTCTTATAAGTATGTGTAGTTAGATGAGGACCTACGCCCACGTGCCCGAATACTACGTCAGGATCCTGTATAGGTCCGCCACAGCCTCACGCCCAGTATTTATATCTGTATGAATAAATATCAGAAAAGCAGCTAGGCAACGGGCAAATTTCAGATGTATGTATTTTTAGCAACCCAACGTCAGGCATAATAGTGGACATTTTGGTAAGAACTATAGATGAAAGGAGCACAGGTAAAGATCGTTACATATTTTTTGTAAGTTAGTTTTGAGAAAGAAAAGCAGAACGGATAGGTAACGTGTACCATTACATATTTGGCAGCCCAGCGTGGGGGCCATTGTAGAAGGTTTTCGGAGGTAGGCGTAGGTACCGTTACAATATGTCTTAATGATAATGATAATGATAATGATAATGATAATGATAATGATAACGATAATGATAATAGTAGTAATAGTAGTAAAAGTAGTAATAGTAGTAATAGTAGTAAAAGTAGTAATAGTAGAAAAATTAGTAAAAAAGTGACAATAGTAGTAAGTAGTAATAGTGAGTAAGTAATAATAGTAGTAAAAGTAATAGTGGTAAGTAATAGTAGTAAAAGTAATAGTAGTAAGTAATAGTATTAAAAGTAATAGTAGTAAAAGTAATAGTAGTAAAAATTAATAGTAAGGAAAACTAAGTAATAGTAGTAAAGTAATAGTAGTAAAAGTAATAATAGTAACAATAATAGTAATAATAATTGTAAAAATAATAATAATAATAATTGTAATAATAATAAAAGTAGTTTGAAGGATTTGAGATATAGGACGGAGGCCCCACCTGTCCCACGCAGCTTGGCTCGGCTCCACCGCCAGCCGCCGCCCCCGTCGCCGCTCGTTAGTGCGCGCCCTGTGGCCACCACCCCCCTCCGCCCCTCTCCGCCCCCCCACCGCCCACAGAGCGCTCATTGTGCAGCTGCTACGCCTACGCGACGCACTTGCTTTTCGGAGCGCTCCCCCTCCCCTCCCCTCCCCTCCCCCTCCACCCCTCCCCTCCCCCTCCACCCATCCCCTCCCCCTCCTTCCCTCCCCATCCCCTCCCCTCCCCCTCATTCTCCCCTCCCCCTCCACTCCTCCCCCTCCCTCCCTCCCCCCCTTCCCCCCCCTCCCCTCCCCCTCCCCCCCTCCCCCTCCCTCCCTCCCCCCCTTCCCCCCCGCTTCCCACACGTCCCGCGCCTCAGCCTCGCAACACTTCAATTAGGGCGAATCCCCAAACAAGATGATACATCCCATTCAGGACCTCCTTCGATTACAATCTTTCTCAAATGTAGTACTTTCTCTTCTCTACACTTAACTTTCCGATGTGTAACGACACTTAACAAAATACATAACTTACCAAAATATTCCGCAAGCGGCTAAACCGTTCAGCCGATTTTATCCAAAATTGATATTCCCCCAATCGAACTGGCTGATGTCTCGGCCCATTGAATTTTAAACCAATATTTCAATTTTGGGGGGTCCTTTACATGAATCTCTTAGAACATTTTCTCTGAAGCCTGTAGGATATTTTTCGAAAACTGCAAAAGTTCAATTTTTTTTCCGAGTCATCCTACAACTAAAATATTAAAGATCCATTATTATCCTTCAACTCTCCTTAGACGAGTGCACCACACACTACTGCACTCGTCTTTTTTCGCTATTGCAGTGTATTAGTTATACTCGTAACATGCTCCTGGCCACGTTATTGTTGTTCACGTTTTCCGTAACGCTCGTAACAAAATTCTAAAGGATGAAAGACATTTTCAAGTTATAGGTGTGTTCTGTGTTCTGGTTTGAACATGTTTGTCAAGTATCCTATTGTTAAAACTTTCTCCCCCACATTTGGGCACGTCCATAAGGCTGCCTAACACACCAAAGCATAACACAAAAAAAGTAGCTAAGGATTTTAGGCTAATTAAATGCTATAATCCCAAATTTTAATTTCGTTTAGTTTTCTCAAAAATCGGTGTTCAGCCAGCTTTAGAATAAAGCCAGCTGACCCCAAATCAAAAATTAAAGTTAGACCAAAACTACTTATACACGAATTATAGGCTAGTTATAGGCAAAATTACTAATATTATATAATTAATAGTTATTAATATTTAAAATGTAAAAATGTAATTGCAATGTTATTGTAAAAAATAACAAATTGCAACTATCAGATGAGCTAGAGCGTTAACTCGTAATAATTTTTAAACTAACGAGCAGAACACAATTTATTTTTTACATACTCTCCTAACATTTCATTCTCTTTGTTGAGATATTCCTTGAATTAAGTGCTCGTCAACTCCAGGTAGAAATGTACCAACAATACAACACAACTGCTTATGTACACTCTGCGACAGACTATTCAAATCGTAATAACTTTTCAACTAGTCATCAGAACAGTTTCCTTTCAACATTTCTACTTATGATCATGTAGTATTTGTTGTTATAGCCCGTGAATTAAGTGGTCGTCAACTTTAGCAAAAAATGTTGCAACAATACAACCCAACCCCTCAAGTAAGCTGTGCCACAGATTTTTCAAATCGTAGTAACTTTTCAACCAGTCATCAGAACACAGTTGCCTTTCAGCATAATATGCATATTATTATTTACTATTTTTTTTATATATCCCTTGAGTTAAGTGCTTAAGTATTTGATATAGCCTTTGAATCAAGTGCTCATTCACTTCAGCGCGCTGTCCTTCCTCTTCCTTATCCTATCCTCTCCCCTTACACACACACTTACACTACACTCGGGAGCTTAGAGCTTGTCCCGGCTGGGGCGGTGCCCCGCTGGTGGGACAGTCCTGGTTAGGGGGAAACCCACTAGCCGACGCTAGGTCGGCGCCGGATCTCGCCATCCAGCGGGGGAAGATCGCCGCCATCTCCCGAGAAAAAGGCATGCACTACACTAACGGGACTAATGACCGAAGCAGTTGACGCGCCCGGAAACACGAAAAAATCAATCAATCAAGTACTCTCTGCGGCAGACGTTTCAAATCGTAATAACTTTTAAACTAGCAATCAGAACACAGTTGGCTTTCAGCATATTATACATATGATTATGTACTATTTGTTGATATAGCTCTAGGATTAAGTGTTCGTATACAGGTATAGGTACAACACAGGGGAAGTGTTTTTCAAATCATCAAAAAAACGTTTTGAATATCTCGGAGGTTTTTGGCGTGTAGCGTAAAACTTTTGATTTTTTGGCGTGTCGCGTTGGCGTAAATAGGAGGCTGGCGTAAATAGGAGGCTGGCGTAAATAGGAGGCTGGCGTAAATAGGAGGCTGGCGTAAATAGGAGGCTGGCGTAAATAGGAGGCTGGCGTAAATAGGAGGCTGGCGTAAATAGGAGCTGTCTCAACTCTCGCGGTCTACTTGGCGAGCGGGAGTAGGCGTGCCGCAAACGCCCTGGACTCCCCCACAAACGTGTTGACGTTGCCCCAACAAATTTTCTGCTTATCAAATCAAAATAACTCTGCATACAAAGACAGCCCCTGTGGCCATGGCATGGCTCCAGAGGGCCACACACGTAGTGATAGCGTGATGAACTTTGACGGCGTCTGTGTTTCGAACGCTGTCGCCAGCATATTTTGGGCAGTTAAATGTACAACACTGCTTGATACGAATTGAAAGTAATTACTGAGTGAACTTTCTAAGTGCAACCAGGTGAGCGAAACGATTTTTAAAGTCACAAAATGTTCAGGAAAAAAGCGCATCATCAAGGCCCAAACAAAAAAAAAAGAATTTTTAAATGCCAAATCTGTAGAAAATCTGAAAAAATACTTTTTGCCATCTACAGCAAGACTCGCTAATGTAACTGTCCTGCTCTTAAATGATACATAGTAACGTACATTTAATATGCACGTTAGTTAACATTGGCTATATCGAAATCACGAAGAAAAGAAGTTGAAATTGAAATACAAAATGGGATTATAATTATGAGATAATGCGTTTTTAATTACTACTATAAACGTGTGAAACAACTCCATACGTCAACATCAGATTTCTGAAGCGATTCCAGACCACAGTACAAGAACTTGTAAACAAATAATCTGTATTACTCGCGCAAGTTTTCTTGATACACGAGCTCCCTAGTTCTCAGCTAGGGCGTAATAGCACGGCCCGTTGAGATACTTAGGTTCGACTCGGAACGGCACGAACCATTTTACAATGCTGGCAACACTTACTCGTACTTTAAAAGAAAACGTAGTATTTCTCGTGGCGCGCTTTGGTGCGTTACGTTCATGACCACAGTTGGTACGCCTGTTTAAGCCGTGACTTAGCAAAGCCCTCCTCTCCCCGCACCTCCCGCTGTGGAATATCAAGAAAACTTGCGCGTGTAGTACTTATTGTTAGAGGCTCACTCTATTGGCGATTATTTCATAGGGCGGGAGAGCAGGACGTGCGGTGGCGGCCGGAAGCAGGAGTAGCGCCGCGCATAGTGGAAATGCATGGGTGGGTTCTTCCGGTGCCGCGATTTTAGCTGGTTCTGCGCATCACCAGTTTGCGTCACGAACCACGTGACCACAGCACGGGCACTTCGTTTGAAAAGCCAGACCCGACTCTGGCCTCCATGTTGCATGGAGAGCGAGAAGTGTTGAGAAACATTTTGAAAGAGGTTCATTGATTGATTGATTTGTTCGTGTTTCCGGGCGGGTCAACGGGTTTGGTCATTAGTCCCGTAAGTATAGTGCGTGTTTTTTCTCGGGAGATGGCGGTGATCTTCCCCCATTGGATCGCGAGATCTGGCGTCGACTTACCGTCGGCTAGTGGGGTTTCCCCCTAACCAGGACTCTCCCACCAGCGGGGCTCCGCCCCAGCCGGGACAAGCTCTAAGCTCCCGACAGGTTTCCCGGAATATGTGGTAGTGTAGTGCATGTTACTGTAAGTGGGTGTGTAAGGATAGGACAAAGAAGAGGAAGGAAAGACAGCGCGCGGCCTGTGGCCCGTTTGGTAGGGTTCTGCTCCGGCATTCGCCTGGTGTTGATCGGAGAAACCACGGAAAACTACCGATCAGAACAGCCGGCCGCTAGAATTCCCCTCCAGACAGCGATTGAATTCGCCCTAGCTGAAAAGCTAGTATCGAAAATCCTGCCGCCGTCATGACTGGAACCTAGGACCTCCCGGTCAGAGGCGCTGCAGTGACATCAGTTGATGCACTGAGCTACCGCTCCCGGTGAGAGAGGTCCAAAATTACAATTTTTCAACGGTAACCAACCAAAAATAAGGGGCGGGGCGGGGCGGTTAGCAGGGCGGAGAAGTTAGCAGGCGAGGTGGTTAGCGGGTGCGGCAGGTCAGGCGCGGGGTGGTTAGCGGGGATGGGTGGTTAGCGGGAGGGGAAGGGAAGAGGGCGGTTAACAGGCGGGGCGGTTAGTGGGACTGGTCAGTTAGCGGGTGGGGCAGGGAAGGGCGGGGCTGTTGGCGGGCGGGCAAGGTTAGGGTATGGTGGGGGAGGGTAGGGCGGGGCGGGGAAGAGAAGAGCTGGGTGGGGAAGGCTAGGGCGGGGCGGAGAAGGGTAGGGTGGGGAGGGGCGGTTAGGGAGTACGGCTGGGCGGGGCGCGGTGGATAGCGGGGCGGGGAGGGTAGGGCGAGGTGGGATGGGGCGAGGCTGGGCGGTTGCGGGGTGGGGAAGGGTAGGGCGGGGCGGGACGGTTAACGGGTGTGGCAGGGCAGGGCTGGGCGGGGCGGTTAGCGTGAGGGGCAGGTTATGGCTGGGCGGTTAGCAGGCGGGGCGGGGCCGTTAGCGGGTGGGGCAGGGCGGGGCGAGGCGGTTACGGGGCGGAGAAGGGTAGGGCGGGGCGGGGCGGTTACGGCTGGGCGGGATGGGATGTTTGCGGGGCGGGTGGTTAGTGGGGCGGGGCGGAGCAGGTATCGGGGCGGGGAAGGAGTACCGGGGGCGGTGTGGGGCGGGGCGAGGCGGGCGGGCGAGTTTGCAGGGGCGGGGAATGGTAGGGGAGGCGGGTTGGGAAGGGTGGGGGCGGGGGAGCGGGACGGTTAACAGGTGTGGCAGGAGCAGGAGGCTGGGCGGGGCGGTTAGCGTGAGGGGCAGGTTATGGCTGGGCTGTTAGCAGGCGGGGCGGGGTCGTTAGCGGGTGGGGCAGGGCGGGGCGAGGCGGTTAAGGGGCGGAGAAGGGTAGGGCGGGGCGGGGCGGTTAGCGAGTACGGATGGGCGGGATGGGATGTTTTGCGGGGCGGGTGGTTAGTGGGGCGGGGCGGATCGGCTAGCGGGGCGGGGAGGGGAGGGCGGGGTGGGGCAGGGCGAGGCGGAGCGGTTGCGGGGTGGGGAAGGTTAGGGCGGGTTGGGGAAGGGTAGGACTGGGCGGGATGGGATGTTTTGCGGGGCGGGGCGGGGCGGAGCGGCTAGCGGGGCGGGGAAGGTAGGGCGGGGTGGGGCAGGGTGAGGCGTGGCGGTTCCGGGGCGGGGAAGGGTAGGGCGGGGCGGGGCGGTTAGCGAGTACGGCTGGGCGGGGCGGGGTGAGGCGGGTCCGGGCGGGGTGGCAAGGCGGAAGGAAGGGGGCGGGGCGGCGCGGCGCGGGCGGAGGTGGGCGCACAAAGGCCGCTGGTGGTTGCCGCTATCGCCGACTCGCTGGCGCGCGATAAGATTCCCTGTGCCCACACGCGTCGACTGCATCTCAAATATTGGCCCCCCATATTTTACTACTGCCACCTATGTAGAAACGCTTTAGATTTGATTTGCGCACGGTCAATATTGACGCTCTTGTAACCTGCCAGAGTAGCAATCAACTTGGCGCAGGCTGCTGCCAGGAATATGTCGTAAAACAGAGGGGGAAAGTACTGAATCGTGTTGCTATTATTCGTTTCATAAATTATCTTTATTTCCATATAATGGAAATAAAGATGAAACATTTGGAAACAACTCATTATCACTAAATTGTCGTGTTGCTATTATTCGTTTATTATTCGTTTCATAAATTATCTTTATTTCTATATAATGGAAATAAAGATAAAACCTTTGGAAACAACTCTTTACCACTAAATTGTCGTGTTTAGGAGAATGATAAATGACTAAATTAAAATAATTTTCCATTTTTAAACAAATTTCTTTTGCGTTTACGTTTCTATTGTATCTGCCCCGCTCCTCTCTCCTTTGCTCCCAATTGGCAACGATCGGCCTTCCTCACTTACTTTCTCACTAAAAAATATTTTCATTTTTTAGAGTTCCCGTACCAAATTTCACTCAATTTATAACTTAAATAACAATTGAATCTAAATTTTTTAAGAAAATTCTCACTTAAATTAATTTTGTGTTATTTTGTATGTTATATCAACACTTTCAATCCATTGGCAAATTGTAAAACTTACTCTTTTCAACATTTTTTTTCCTCACATATTTATAAAGAAAATTTTGATAGTGATCATTAACGCCACACCGAGGCAATTGATGTTTAAATATAATTAAAGTGCATTTAAATGAATTCGAGTACGTGATTTAGGGCCCTTGAAAAATAGTGGCTGACGGAAAGGTTCCTTTAACCACGTAGACAATTACCATATCCCCAAAAATCCGAGATCACAGTTTATCCCGGCATGACAAAAGATTTTCTATTATCTAAAAGAATCGCTTTTGTACTATTTTCAACAACCTTGAAAAACAGCATTGACACACGTTCAATTCCGAGCTTACTCTCATCAATTTAAATAATAATTCCTTCACCACCCAAATGTACGCTTTCACTCTCCACTACAATAAAATACTTCTCCATGTAAATTCATGTATCAAAGTTTCAGCATAACACGTAAATCATATTTTTGTTGTTGTTTTTTTTCTGCTCGTGCAACTCGCAAAGACGTAATAATCATGCTTAATGTTCTACAACTAAACCAATAACAATTTCATGAATAATGTACACTTTCTTGTACACTTAATATATTCACACCTACACAATTAAAATCAATATCCAAGTTACTTTTATAAATAAAGTGAAGAAAATCTGTCAGAATCATTCTTAAATATAAACATTTCGGATTAGACGAATATAAAATAAACAAATAGTCCTCTCGTATCCTACAGATAAGTATTTCTGTGCATTGATGAACTTAATCGTAGAACCCAGTCGTCATCCTCTGTTAGCGTGGAGCTAAACTATTTCACATTGATGCACTCTTAAATCTGTAACGTAATGTTACGTGAAAAAAACTTCACAAAAGTAATTATTTTGTAAATACATTAAGGTTTATCAATGTATATCATAGCCTATAGAACTCCTGGCCTTTAAAGGAAGCTAGCACAAAAGTTTCATCGACATTGCTTTAATTCATTCAGAGAATATTGCGCTGTAACTAAACGCACTTGTCTCTTTGTACTTATTAGTATTATTTGTACTTATTGTAATTATTATTATGTATATTAGTATAGATTATTATTATTATTATTATTATTATTATTATTATTATTATTATTATTATTATTATTATTATTTTCTTGGTAATGCATACGTCAAATTTGAACGAACAATAACAATGCCTCCGCAATTAATGTAAAACTTCGAGTAGGTGAAATACGTGATTTTTAAGGTTTTTAATGGAAATACTTTTAGAGTCAAATTTATTCTTTTCCCTGGCATCAATACGATTTTTTAAAGAATTGCTGCTTAATTAAATGAAATGGAAAACCTACTCATGTCAACCTTTTTCCAACTCACTCTTCAGACTGGCAGTATATCATTTGGGTGAATTAAATTTCCCCTATCCAGCACAAAACCTAAAACAAAAATTGGTAGTTTGGCAGAATAATATGTTCGATAATATAACAACACAAATCTAGTATAAGGGTTGAAACATTTATATTATGAGAAATTTTCCTCAAGCTTCAGCTTCTTCAAAGTAGAGTAGATTATCTTGTTCAAAGTAGAGTAGATGACACCACCTTCGCGTCTGATGAGTGACCGATTGCAACAGGGCCAATCCCCCCTTATCTCCGAAGTTTCTCACATCTTTCTCAAACTACTTTTGTTTCTCAGACATCTCTTCCGTAACGAGAGCCCTCTGAAGTGGCATGGATATGTTTGGACACAATGATTTACCACTAATCACTGACCTTTTACATTCCTTTGTAAGGAACAAAGATATCTAATAACTCTATTGTCTCTTTGTTTTAATATTGTTCAAGCGAGGGAAACGACAGTATTGATCCAATCGGTGAATGTTCTTTAAATGTGAATATCCTCCTGCGCTGAATAAGTTGTCCGAAGTCAGGAAACAAGGTCCAAGATGATAGTTAACATTGTTTTTGAACAAGTATTTAGAAACGAACCCTCCTCGAATGTGAAATATTTTGAAACAAGAAAAAAGGTAAAGTTCAATTAGCAAATCAACCTCATTGGAGTACATGCATGGAAAACAAAAGAAAGTTTTAAGATTAAACGAAGTTCATGGCCATTCACGTCTGCGGTTCTGAAATGCATCGCCCCGCTGAAAAATATGAGGCCACTAATATAAAACCCCAAAGTGCATGTTTTTATTATTTATTTTCCAAACATTCCACAAATTCTAGAAGTTATACTTGTTTTATTAATAAGCTGTTGGGGCATTTGTCTTTATTGCGTCTATGAATGCGGCTAGGTATTGATCCTACGTGTTTAATACGCCTTTTGGACCACTTACTGTCTTATGCGTGAGTTGTAAACCCCTTGCACACATCATTCTCTGGGAGCGCTGATCGTTTTCCGGGGTGGAGTGTGCTCTCGGCCCTGAATGGCCACTGACTTTTCTTTTTCAATGCATTGGCTCATTAATTCTGAATTTTGTTTTCTAATATATGGTCTTTGGGGTATTCAATTTGTAAGAAACAAAATTAATTACATTAACATTGTATACGTAATAATTATTATTACCTGTTCATTATATATAGTCAACAGGTATTGATTTTTTCATAATGACTGGATGAATTACTTTGTAAAAGACACAACGTGATCGACAGAGGGGGATATCATTTTAATATTAATTTCATTTACAACCACTGACATGTAGGAGTAAATCTAAATGTACAATTGTGTGTTTGGGGATGAATTCTCTTCCGAGGCAATTACGATTTTCATATTGAGATATGCAAAATTTCTCTACTTTATCTTGCAAAGATCTTAGCGTCCGGCTTGCTGGGTCAATGGGTCACGATATATTATAATCCTTATTACCTTTATAATGGATTATAGGATCCGCAGACTATACAGCGCAGCTGGGAATCTGAAATAGAATGATTCTAATTCCTAGTTCATTACTGTTTGGATTGACTAAATGAAAGATCACTTTCTTTTCTAAAGAACAAAATTTAACAAAGTTTATTGTTACCTTTTTGCAAACAATATAGTGAATTTAATAAATGATTTTGATGTTAGGCCTTTGATCAAGATATCTTTGAATTTAGAGTTTTATACCGCGGTTAACTTATCTATTCTTCGTTGATGTCCCTCGAAGACTTCTCAGTCGAAATATCTTGCGAGCTTGCCGTAGTCCAAAGTCCCAAGAAATCCTCTTCTGCTCCTATCCAAACTGGTCTCAAACTATCAAAATTATCAGTCCCGATTACGTCCTATGACATAGTCCCGAAACCTATAACTCGATTACCACTCCCGACAAAGTCCCAATTTATGCGTCAATATTACTTCCACATGCAATATCTGCAATATCATTTACTGTCCTTAAACTTTCACGATCTGATAACCCGATTCTGACTATCTGTATTATACTCGTTCCCTCTCACGAACCTACGATCAGTTCAGAAACGCGATGCCGGTCAGAATGAAATCTTCCTGCATGATTCACCCCTCGAAGACTTCGTATTAAACTACCTTCCTCTTTTTTTCATAACATTTGACCGTCCTTCTCTCACCCAGCCAATCCATACGTTCGTTATATTTTGGTGTAGCTGACCTTTCGATCGTCTAAACTTCTTAATGCATATTCCACCATATAGTCTTCAAATAAATGTTAGTTTATTTTCATGTGACATATCGGTATGTCACAATATAATATATATGGGGAAAATATTAATTATTTCAAAAGTTAAAAATTTTAAAAACAACATTTGTGAAGGCAACTACTACGTCGTTTAAGAGAAAATATTGGTTTAACATTAAGGCAAAGCAGGACATGGGCAAGAAACCCAACATGTTGGGCTCCCACGGCGGGCGCCGATGCACTAGTGGACTGTTATAGTAATGCGACATTGAAAAGAGAGCATCAATGTTACGAAACATCTATGTCCAAAATTAAAACATCGATGTTAATATACATCGAATAAAAGCCATCTTTGTTTTTAAATATAGCATAGAAAAGTGCTGTGAAGTGCTGGTCAGTGTAATTCAATGCAAAAACAGTGTAGTGTAGTGCAGTGCAGTGCAGTTAACGCGATCAATGAATTAAAAAAGAATTTAGCCAATATTTATGTAGCTGTATTAAATTTTAGCATCACCAACTTACAATTATTAGATATCATGACAGAGTTGAAATATTTGTTATAATACTTAATATTAGTGATAGTATGATTATTGCATCTTCGGCTTGTACTGTACTCCTTTATTATTATTATTATTGTTATTATTATTATTATTATTATTATTATTATTATTATTATTATTATTATTGAAATTATTGTTATTTAACTGCCACCGGGTCATACCCAATTGCAGTTCAAATAAATGTATATATAAAAAAAGTAATGTAAAAAAATACATACAGATAAATGAATACAAGACTACACATTTATTAAATCAATATCGTGGCGAGAATCATTAATTCGTATACGTATAATCAATTATTTATACGTACACAGTATTTGAGTTGGTTGCAAATATCGTACAATATTTTTTTTATTCAAAATGTTATATATAGCTTTAATTTAAAAAAAATTAAAAGAGCGCTAAAATATTTGACAGCCTAGGGCGCACATAAGTCAAAGTCAGGCACTACCCATGTCTGAGCGACCTCTGTTGGAAATCTAGTGCCACCGAGCAATTTGTAACTTCAACAGTTCTAGTGGGGATCAGGCAGCACCCTTAAAATGTTCTGTGTAACTTTATGTGCTCTCACAATATATTGTTGAATGTTCGTCAATGGCTGAATCACATTTTACTTTTATTTATAAAAGAATTACAACTTTTACATAACAGACCCCTCAGGAACAAACTTACCACATACGAGGAAAGCCGGCACGTTCACTAATAAACTCTTGTCAGGGACTCATAAACGGTAAGTTGTATTGAAACAAGAAGTAAATAGAGAAGTACGGGGAAAATGTTTTGAAAAGGGGGAAGCAGGGGAGGGGGGGCTGAAGCAATAACGGAAATATGTGGAACAACATCGATATGCGGATATTTTCACAACTTTCAGTAGCAAGATATGGTTTTAGTGTACCTTCTAGAAAAGAATGGGTTTGTTATTTCGCCCGAATTCAAGGTTCCTATTTCCTTACCATTGTTTGGATTGTTTACGTCAGGAACTTGGAGTAAACAGGATGTATTCCCCATTTTCCGAGAAGGCGAACTACAAACTATGAGAAAAACTATCAGGTGCCACTGCCGTGAAAACAGGATATTCGCGCGCAATAGTTGTCGTGTGGGTTGAGGTTTTGTGCCATACACTCGTGTTTCAAAAGGAAATCCTCGCTGTTCCAATGCACCTGCAGGAAAGGACGTGGCGAAGTGAAGGATGAACGGCAAGACGACCCATGTCGTCTGATTCCTCAGAAATGCAATTTTAAGAGTTGGTTGTGGAGATCTGTTTCCTAGACAATCTTATTACAGAAACAGTTCCTTTAAATAAAGTCTCGATTCCGAACAATTAACAAGGGAGGGACAAGAGAAGTGAAATCAATGTTTTAGCTGTGATTTTCGGCGTGAAAACATATCGTGAAGTGAAATATGAAAATAGAACAGTTTTTCCACCACATATCACATACATAAATATTTCTATTTTTTAATTTTTAGCGATTTATTTCATACATGTTTTCCTAATGCTTTTCTTATATATTTCCTTGTTTGATTGATTTTTTCGTATTTCCGGACGCGTCAACTGCTTTGGTCATTAGTCCCGTTAGTGTAGTGCATGTTCTCAGGAGATGGCGGTGATCTTCCCCCGCTGAATGGCGCGATCCGGCGCCGACCTACCGTCGGCTAGTGGGGCTTCCCCCTAACCAGGACTCTCCCACCAGCGGGGCACCGCCCCAGCCGGGACATGCTCTAAGCTCTCGACCGGTCTCCCGGAATATGTGCTCGTGTAGTGCATGTTAGTGTAAGTGCGTGTGTGTGTGTGTAAGGGGAGAGGATATGACAAGGAAGAGGAAGGACAAATCGCGCGCGGTCCGTGGCCCGTTTGGTAGGGTACTGCTCCAGCATTCGCCTGGTGTTTATCGGAGAAACCACGGAAAACTACCGATCAGAGCAGCCGGACGCAAGAATTCTCCTCCAGACAGCGACTGAATTCGACCTAGCTTGAAAAGCTAGTGTCGAAAACCCTTCTGCCGTCAGGACTCGAACCTAGGACCTCTCAGTCAAAGGCGCTGCAGTGACGTCAGTTGACGTGCTGAGCCACCGCTCCCGGTTCAGGTGCTTAAAGCTTACCCTGGTTGGGGCACTTCCGGGATGGGGAAGATACGCGGATGGGGAACCCTCAAGCCGCCGAGTAGCTCGTAGCCGGATCTCGCTATCCAGGGTGATCCCCGCCACCTCACGCGATACAACATGCAGTTCACTTACGGCCCTTCTGACTATAACAGTTGACGCGCCCGGAAGCACGAAATATTGAAGCTGTGGCATTTACCCGATGGGGGAGATACGTAGATGAGGAACCCTCGAGCCGCCATGTAGCTCGTAGCCGGATCTCGCTATCCAGAGGGATCCCCGCCACCTCACTCGATAAAACAGCACTACACTTATGGTCCTTCTGACAATAACAGTTGACACGCCCGGAAGCACGAAATATTGAAGCGAGCAAGCTGTGCGGTAAGTTGCCGCCCCTAGAGCGTAACGTGCGCCCGCTGCCGAGGGATGGGGAGGGGGAAGGGGAGGGGGAGGGGAGAGGGGAGGGGAAGAGGGTCCGTCTTCCCTCGAGTCGTCTCTGAGCGGAGCGTCTTCCTCTCTTTGTCCACTCGTCCGAATTACAGCAAACACAGACGGCGCCAGAAAAAATTCTTCTTCCAAGAACAAAAGAGTCAAACAGAGCGCCGAGTGCTGTTGACCTGCGGGAAACGACAGTCATGGTCGATCGCCGCGCTTCTTCTGAAGGCGAGCCGGCGGCGGCGGCTGCAGGTAGGCTTTATGGCGAACCCTCCTTTTTAATGGCGGCCGAACAATGGGTAATGAAGCACCCTGTTGCTACGCTCTCCTGTTTTATGTATTTCAGGCAAACGTTTTGCGACCGACGCCCTGTGTTCTTTGCCGTGTCTAGAACTCGCAGATAGGCTCATGGGCTTTACTCCAAATATTTTTAAAAAGGGAATTCTTGAGATATTACTTTTCTGAATTTGAAACTTCAAGAACCAAATATAACCATTTAACTTCCCAGCAAGGTTAAATGGATATATTTTATTTTTATTATTTATTGTTCTTTGATTGAAGGGAAATGCCTTATTACTCGAAATCGACAAAAAATGCAAAATGACCTATAAAAATGGGTCATTTCCTTTTGTCATAACATAAAATGAATTTTTCTACTAAACGGAATTGATCTAAAGTGAAAAGAAAAAAATTACATTTCATAAAAATCCATCCCCTCTCACACCTCTCACAAGTCAAGAGACTTTTTAGTTTTCTTTCAAATTCGGTTTTCAATTTTAAAACATAGATGTCGAATTATATAGATGTCGAATGTCTCCCAAAAGACCGTGACGATTCATATGACTAGTCCTGAGTATTTTTGGATGAGGCTGAGGAGAAGTTCATGTCAGAGAGAAAACAATTCTTTTAAAAGGGAGTGAATGAAAGAAAGTTTGTGAATCCCTGCAGAGAGCATAGAAAAGCATAGAAAAAGAAGTAATGAAAAGCAAGAAAGAAGTAAAATATATCTTATCGTGTTTAGCATGGTACATCGTTAATAATATTCGAATAAAGAAAGTTTGCTAAAACATTTATTCGTGGTTCTATAGACTCCTGCTGGTCTTCGCCTCCATACTCAAGTCCACCTCTAACAGCAACTTAAGCATGCGCTGATGCAGGCATGTGCTGACGTCACAGCAAGCGGTGCAAGCGAGAACAGTCAGCGCGTACACCTCTGGCTTATTATCCATCCGCACAAAGCACTGCGGACAGACCAGCCGCACTCTCAATTGAGTGATTGATTGATTGATGGTTTTTTCCGGGCGCGTCAAATTCTATGGACAATGATGCCGTAAGTGTAGTGGATGCTGTAGCCCCCCCACGAAATGCGGTGATTCACACCTTCTGAAACGCGAGATCCGGCGACGACCTACACGGATGTTTTACTTGTTTTCCCAGTCAGGTATCTCCATCAGCAGGAAGATCGTAAATCGGGACATTTAGTAAGCACCCAACTAGACTTCCGATACAGAAGCATTTTAGTGTGTGTGTGTGTATGTGTGTGTGTGTGTGTGGTATAAAGGAATGGATGGGAATTGGTTGAGGATGGAAAGATCGCGCGCGGTACATCACCTCTTTGTTCAGGTACTATTTCGACATTTCCCTTTCATTGATCGGAGAAAACAAGTAAATCTAAAGTCGACCTTAGCCGGCCGCTAATATTCCCCACCTACTTGTTCAGCTAGTGTCAAAATCCGCCACAATTGGACACGAATCCTTAAGCCCGGTATACACGGTGCAGTTTTCGTGCGGATTCTCTAATACAGTTTCTGTACAGAAACTTCAAGATCCCAACCTAGAAGTACAAAACCGAAAGTCGTGCCTACACGGTCTGTATGTTTTCTGTACCAATCGCCGCAAGCCCCCGCTAGAGGGTCTAACAAGAAACAACTGAATTGCGCCGTTCGAGTACTATCAGTGGTGGTATTTCTATGCGTGCGTTCTGGCTGTGATCTTTATTTAGTATAAATTAAACCTGAGAAGTATAGAGAATAAAAATAAGAAGGTATGAATTGGGGGAAAAGGAAGTTTATCACAATACATCACTTCACACAATCGTACCTTGACACACCTAACCACAAAATCGAAATGGTCTATTACCGTTACTGAACTTTTCGTGCAGATTGGACGTACATACCGTACAGCTCATCTACACTTTCAAGCCGTTTTACAAAACCCTTATCTATACTCGGATGTACCAGTGTGTAGATAAATTCCACCTCAACTTCCACTTTCATATTTCTTCACCCAAAGAAGTGGCTGTCACTATTTCCATATAACAAGTACCTGACGAATAGGTAATATTGTTAATGGGAAATACCAGGAATTTCGAATTATCCTGTAGGTAAATGCAGACTTCATTAGCAATTCAGAAACTCATCACTCCCTTCTCGACCTACAAAACATCGTACATTCTCCTTCCGTATCACTTATGAATACATTAAGTTACGCACTCACGAAAGAATATCGTATCATTAGTTCAATCGTGTACTTATATCGCTTTGTTTTCACAGCACATATGTATAAGTCTGAGAATATTTTGACATCTCAAGTCGCATGTCGTTGTTTACGAAAGGGGTTCGTGAAAAACACCATCCAGTCTACACCGGAGACTCGTCTCATGCAAATGTGTGTTAAACAGTCACTGTCGTTTGCTGGAGTTCAAAACAAGTGCACACACTTCCTTGTAGTCAAAGTACTTTTCTTTCAGTACATTTTTCCTCGTCGAAGTGTTTTCTGAACAAAGGTATTCAGTACGAATCGATTCGCATGAGACGCCGTTTTATCAGAAACGGGGTGACCGGGTGGTTAAGGCGTTGGACTGCTAATCCAATGTGCTCTGCACGCGTGGGTTCGAATCCCATCCTCGTCGCAGTGTTTTGTGAACAAAGGTATTCAGTACGAATCGATTCGCATGAGACGCCGTTTTATCAGAAACGGGGTGACCGGGTGGATAAGGCGTTGGACTGCTAATCCAATGTGCTCTGCACGCGTGGGTTCGAATCCCATCCTCGTCGAAGTGTTTTGTGAACAAAGGTATTCGGTGCGAATCGATTTGCATGAGACGCCGCTTTGACGGAGACGAGGTGGCCGAGTGGTTAAGGCGTTGGACTGCTAATCCAATGTGCTCTGCACGCGTGGGTTCGAATCCCATCCTCGTCGAAGTGTTTTGCGAACAAAGGTATTCGGTGCGAATCGATTAGCATGAGACGCCGCTTTAATGGAGACGAGGTGGCCGAGTGGTTAATGCGTTGGACTGCTAATCCAATGTGCTCTGCACGCCTGGGTTCGAATCCCATCCTCGTCGCAGTGTTTTGTGAACAAAGTTATTCGGTGCGAATCGATTCGTTTATGTCGCTACTTTATCGAAGACAAAGTGGTCGAATGTATAAGGCTTTGGGCTGCTAATTCAGTGTTTTCTATGACCCTTTGTTTTTGCCTCTAACCGTCATAAAATTAGTATATTACTTAATCGTTCTGTGCATAAAAAACGAGTTAGTTTTGATGATGAGTATTTGTGTGTAGATTTACGATACTGGAATTGCAATTGCATATTTTCATCACTTTGACTTCGTGCTCTGAAAGATTTTACAGCCGAGAGATTGGTGTTGAAAGTAAACGCTCCTATACCAGAAGTTTTTTAAAAATTCTTCAAAAAAACGTGATTCTGATGTACTTTTCCTTCAATATCTTTTGTTGATAATGATAATTCTCGTTTGATATTCGCTAGTTGTTCAACTGTACAGAAAATTGTTTGTAAGTTTATTTGGCTTGTGGAAAGTATTTTCCTGAATTGACTAGTACAACATTCCCTCTTCGACCTGATTGCTAGAACTCATAAAGTCATTTTGTAGTTCAGTAAGTGATCGTACAAGGTATCTTTCTATCAGGCGTGGTAAAAATTTAAGTGTGTAGTTAACTTTTAGAGACGATTTTGAAACAAATAAAAGTATCCAAAGTTTTTTATGACAATCATTTATTTCAACAATTGCACAACGTTTCGTAACTCGTTTTGTTACATCATCAGGTGCTGAACTTAGTGATACTTTTATTTGTACTTACAACTTTGGATACTTTTATTTGTAAACATATACTGACAATCAAGAAGAAATATTGATTGACGATTTTGAAAGTTCACTGTTCAAAATGTGGCCTCTCTCTTACCTCTTTTCCGCATCCCGATGTGTCTTTCTCTGCCGATCGCCTCCAGACTGTCCCCCCCTCTCTTCACCCTGACAAAGGGATCTTCCACGTCCTGGCGTCGCCCTAGTGCAGTGTCTGCGTTGTCGTCGACTCGATAAGGCACCTTGGCCTCCTAACGCTGGTGTTTGTCATCTTGACAGTAGCAATTCTTTTGCCGTGCGGCGGGGGCTGGGTACAGACCATAAACTACACTAAAAGGTCGCAACACACTGCGACTGTGTGTCGCTCTCTGTTGAAATTTAATTTTGCTTTATTCTTGTGGTAATGTTGATAGGCTTTTTTTTCTTGGAACAATAAAAATTGAAACAAAATATTATTGAATATTCAATATGGGAAGAAAAGTCAACATTATGTGTCACAATAACTACCATTCTATTTGTAAACACAATGGCCAATATTTACGTATGGTGTTAGACCCACCAATGTTAACACCCAACCTAACCTATACCCGAAGATCAACAAAGAGGAGGAGGAGGGGGCAATAGTAGATTCCAGAATAAATTGCGCTTTAATTGAAGAAACATTTTATAAATTTAAAGAGTAAATACGTATTGGACTTGTATTCAGGAATATCCGAGTACTTCAAACATTTTCTGACAATTTCTTTTAAAATATTTTCAGTTTTTCATCTATATATATATATATATATATATATATATATATATATATATATATATATCAACCATTTTCTATACTTACAGTCCTATCTGCAGGAACACGGGTGGTCACGACCTTTTTTATAAGAACTATTTCAACATTAAATACGTAGCTTCGATTGTACGAATGCTCTCTGCATGCACACATACTCAAATAAGATTGCAACGTGATTATATGCAGTAAAATAAGTCAAAGTTTCCACGAAGCGATTACGCAAGATTAAGGTTTGGAATATTTTGGCAAACGTCGATAAACATTGAAAAAAGAAAGTATCAATACGAGTTCAAAAAGGTTTTTTTATTATTTATTTTACGTAAAAAACATTTAAAACTGTGTATGACGTGCTATGGGGAGAATTGAATTCTGTGCACGTTTTCAAAATTCTGTGATCCATACACTAAGTCATATACTACTTGAGTTGACTTAAAAAAACCGCTCCCATGTAATAAATAAATTTTCAAGGATAGATTGTCTGTGACAATATCTGTGATCCATACACTAAGTCATATACTACTTGAATTGACTTGAAAAAGACCGCTCACATGTAATAAAATCTATTTTCAAGGATAAATAAGCAATACATTTTGGGCTCTTATCCATGATGTCCTTCGTCAAGGAATAATACTTCCTGCCGCGACAACATGAAAACGATAATTTGAATAACTATTTCTACCATTGAATTCTACAAGTCGTGCACAGATACTGAAGTTACATAATAAATTAATCTAATGATATCTAATAATCTAATCTAATATCATTAATCTAATAATAAAAGTCCCAATGGATGAAACAGTAACCCCCTCACATGGAAAACAATAGAAGGGAGAAACTGCGCTGGGACCCGCCGATGACTCCCCCAAGACCCCCCCCACACACACACACACGCGCGCGCGCGCGCACACGCACGCGCGCACGCACACGCACACGCGCGCGCACGCACGCACGCACGCACGCACACAATGGTATGCGTCAGTTATGTCTCGGGAGTAGTAACCTTCTCCTTCTGGTAATGAATAGTGTAACAAAAATATTTAGGCCATATTAGGAAACTAAGCAAGATTTTTAATACATTATTTTGCATACTATTTTCAATTTTTTGTAGTTAAGTCCTATAGAAATTTTCTTTTTAATTCGGTTGAATTAGTTTAAACATTACTTGCTCTATTTCACTTGAGACAGATTAAAGTACGTTTCCTCAAATAAATAAGCGTATATATAGAAGATACGGTATCGAATAATTTTATTTTCCCTCCAATTACACCAAATAAAATGACTTGTCATTTATTACTTTATTACTGATTCGAGTTACTACTTTCGGAGAAGATATTTGCTTTTCCAAACAGCAAAATGTTATTGTCGACGTTCACATTTGTTTCACTGAATGTTTACTAACCGCCGCAATAGACCTGTAATTCCCTGTTGTGTAAATAAATGGCCTTACGTACTCAAATCCGTATTCATTCTGTGCATAAGATAAGGCATGGAAGTAAATTATTTGAATTGCATGATGCTTAGTACCTACATCTGCCTTACATGGCACCGTATACTTAAGAAAACCCAGAAACGTCCAACGAAAGAACTCGAGCTACGTTCTTGATAGACCATTCCACCACCGCTCGTACACGTTGGGAAAGGGTCGGGGAGGGGGGTCATATTTTCATTGTCAAGGCTCAACCGGGAAAATTATCACTGTCACGGGCGACGCATTACTTGCACCATTACCTCGCATTCCGGCGGGAAAAGCATGCCGAGGAGCCTGGAACACGTCCAGTAAATCAAGCTGAGAAAGGTTACACGCGGAGACACAAACCTGTTGCGAGACAAATTGACGGCGCAGGTAAGCGACGCTGCCTCCCAGGACCCTACACGCGTCCTCGCCTCCGCCTCACCTCACGCGCCCCGCCCCGCCCCGCCCCGCCAGACCACTCCGCGCCCCGCCCACAACCCCACACAGCATCGCACAGCAAAGGCCCGCCCCGCATACAAGCCCCGAACCGCCCAGAAGACCCGTCCCCGCCTGCAAGCTCTGCACCATCCCACACCACCCCGCACCACTCCCGCACCACTCCCGCACCACCCCCGCACCACCCCACCACCTTCGCACCACCCCGCACCACCCTGCACCACCCCGCACCACCCCGCACCACCCCCGCACCACCCTGCACCACCCGCACCACCCCGCACCACCCCGCACCACCCCGCACCACCGCGCACCACCCCGCACCACCCCGCACCACCCCGCACCACCCCGCACCACCCCGCAGTACCACACCTACAAGCCCCTCCCACCTACGAGCTGTGCCCCGCCCCGCCCCTCCTACAAGCGCCTCCCCGTCCATGCCCTGCCCCCACCGCCTACAAAACCCTACATTACACGGCCCGCCCACAAACCCCACACTGCCCCGCCCTACTCACAAGCCCCACCTCTGCCAACAAGCCCTGCATCGCCAGCAACCCATTCGCCGCCCACAAGTCTCGCCCCCGCCTACAAGCCCTGCACCATCCCACATCGCCCTACCCACAAGCCCCTCCTCGTCCACATGCCCTGCTCCCCACCGCCTAGAAACCCTACACTACCGCCCACAAGCCCCACCCCACTCACAAACCCCACAGCGCCCCGCCTCACTCATAGCCCTTTCCCCGCCCACAAGCCGTGCGTCGCCAGCAAGCCATTCCGCCGCCCACACCTCTCGCTATCGCCTACAAGCCCCTGCACCATCTCGCACCGCCCCTCTCTGCTCCACCTATAAGCCACTCCCCGCCTATAAGCCCCTCCCCGCCTATAAGCCCCTCCCCCGCCTATAAGCCCCTCTCCCCGCCTATAAGCCTCCCCGCCTATAAGCCCCCTCCCCCGCCTATAAGCCCCCGCCACGCCTATAAGCCCCTCCCCGCCTACAAGCTCTGCACCGTCCCGAACCGCCCCGCCCACAAACCCCTTCTCATCCACATGCCCTGCCCCCACCGCCTACAAACCCTACACTACACGGCACTACCGCCCACAAGCTCTACCCACAAACCCTACACCGCCCCGCCCCACCAACTAGCCCCTCCCCGCCCTCAAACTCCGCAATGCTCCGTCCCATCCACAGACCCCACGTAATACCGCTCAGTCCCGCCCCGCTCCGCCCACCGTCCCGTCCCACTTCAGTCACAAGCCCCGCACAGCACCGCATCGCATCTCCCCGCAACGCCCCCCCCCCGCCACACGTCAAGCACCGCTACGACACCTCTCCGCAACTGCGAATAAACCCAGTGAAAGCAATCGGGATAGATGGCTCAGTAATAGCAACCGTTGCCGTTGAAGCATCCCTGACAGGGATGTCTTAGGATTTGGAACAAATTTAAGACAGGAAATCTATCATTTTCACATGGATTTCTAGCGGGCAACTATTCTGACCAGAACTTTCCCAAGGTGTGGTTTCTCCGATCAATACCTGGTGAATATCGGAGCAGTACCTTGAGTCATGGACAATGCTTGTTTTTTTTCATGGCTCTTCTTGTTCTCTCGTCCCCTCTAAGCTTACACTTAAACCTTTCACACATGTCGGGAGAGCAATTGCGAGCTTAAACTGTGGCGTCAAGGCTCTTAAACTGTGATTCTCAAGATTCCGGAGAATTTATCATTTCTAGAGCTTATTCATTTCTCGGTATACATTGGGGTCATATCATCAACAAGTGGTCTTTTAAAATGAAGATGATTTCATTGCAACGTTTACTACATGCGTCATCTAAACAGTTGAATTTCACATGTCTAAATCCGTGTTGCGTTTTGCATGTGTCTAGGATTAGTGTACAAAAATGAACGAATTTCAAATTAACTCCGTTTGTAATGATTTTTTCCTTAAAAATTGCAATAATACGTATAGTGTACGTTGTAGTGTTTATTATACAACGTATATTAATATTGTTTACAAAAGTATAACAATTATACATTTAAAAAAAATTGGAATGATATGCACAAGTTCAACAGTCTCAGGTAACCACTCATCCCTTAAAGCATATTTCCAAACAAAACATTTCTAATAATTTCACCTGGGTGCGACATGCTCAATGCCTTGTTGGAAATGAATATGGTTAACCATTTCCTTAGTTAGATTAATTCCAAGATGTACTTTCTTCACTTTTATGCAGCATTTCCTGCCATAAAACATCGGTTGACGAAATGATTTACCGCACGCATCTTACGGTTGTCGGCGAAGTATTCTTGTTACATTGCAACACTTGACTTGAAGCAGGAAATGAGATAATCGTGTTTGATTACGTTTCTCCTGAGAACACGGTATTGCATGAGACAGCTTCCACTGAATTAAACAAATCAAGAGATGAGAGTTTTCGAACGAGTTCAATGAAGACTGAATGTCACGGATTCGATTAGATTAAGATAGGCAATTCTTCAATAATACATCTTTCCCCCCCCCCCGGCATGTGACTTGCCAATTGCACGTTTTCCTATCAGACTATCAGACCTCCATGGCTTTCCTTCGCGATCGAAGTAATATTTATTCTTAAATTCTATTTACATAGCTAACTTATGGCCTAGCTTACAAACTAGATACTTACAAACTAATCTAAATCTACTTTGTCTTACATCCTAACTTAATCTAACAACGAACATTATTTACATTATTTACGGTAAGCAATACATACACATATAACACTTACAAAAACATACACTTTTAACATTACACATGAACTCATATAAAAATTATTTACACTATATATGCATCGACGACATCATTTCAACAGCGGTTGCAACTTTAACACTGTACACTATTTACATTATTTACACTGGTCAAAGTGTGGTGTCATGGTGTCATGGTGGAAACACATGGGTGAGCTCCTCCGGCGCACCGTGTATTGCTCGTTCTGCGCATCACCAGTTTCCGTCACGAACCACGTGACCACAATACGGACACTTCGTTTTAAAAGCCAGACTAGATGCTCGCCGCCATGTTGCATGGGGAGCGAGAAGTGTTGAGAAACATTTTGAAAGTGGCGTAAAGTGACAATTTTCAACGGTGACCAACCAAAAATAATACGATAAGACACCTTCGTTGTGTTTTTCATAGATCATGCCCTATGTCTTTTCCTTGCTATATTTGCTATCGACGCCCATAACGGCGTGATAGGCATTTGGTGGTTTTACGTGGTGGAAAGACAGGGGTGAGGGATGTCCGGCGCACCGATTTTTGCTCCTTCTGCACAGCAACAGTTTGCGTCACGAACCACGTGACCACAGCACGGGCACTTCGCTTGAAAAGCCAGTCCAGTCGCTGGCCGCCATGTTGCATTAAGAGCAAGTAGTGTTGAGAAACGTTTTGAAAGTGGTACAAAATGTCAATTTTCAACGGTAACCAACGAACAATAATGCGATGAAGGTGTACTAGATGCAATATTTAAAATAAATGCTTCATAAGTCTGTTTCAATGACTTGTAGCAAGATGATACTTTTGGTATCTGGCGGTAATTAAAATTCCCGCCAATATTGTGAGACAAACTGGTGTCTGAAGCTCATTGGTTGAATTCGGAAACCATGCGCAAGAGCCCCCCCCTCTAGTTGGTGCCTTAGGGGTTCCGCAGGGCTTCTACCACCAACAAAAATATAATATGGAGCCCATTGCTCCACTGTGCAGTGTCGATGATTCTCTCTAGCGCCGTGCTCAGGGAACCACTACACTCATCTTCGCCGGTAGATCATTCTTTTAATAATAATAATAATAATAATAATAATAATAATAATAATAATAATATATTTGTCACATAAATACAGCATAAGCCATGTATGAGAAGTCAAGACGTACTACATAATCATATAATGTACAATACAAGTATTTCTAAATATTAAAAAAAATACAGAAAATAAAATTCAATTCAATTTTCATACTAAATACAAATTCATTCTCTGTTCAGCGTTTTTATTCGTTTTATTTCCAAATTATTTACAATGTGTTTTTAAAATTTAAACATTCAGTAAAATGGTTCTTGATTGTGAACATACGGACACGAAACGTTGTATACAGTCTCTCTTACATTATTAGTTGTACCGAAAAGTCTAAGAGAGCTGTCTCTTAAGTGTTCAACGTTTTCATTATTGTCAAGGAGTTTGCATATTGGTTCAGGCGCGCTTGGTATTTGATGTTGCGTTGCATTATTTCTTCATAAATGGAGGGAATTTGTAGACTTGATCAGCCATGTGAGCGATTTTTATGTTCCTCTCTGGTGCCAATTGAAATTGGGAGGTGATGGTTGGTGATTAACACGTAGCAATTACTCACAATTATTCCAGACAGACTAATTTGTGCTTGAGCCGTTTACTCCCTAAAATTGTCATTCCGCCAACTGGAGAATATTATGTAAATGGACCAAAGGTAACCCGTTGGCCACTCTCAGCTCACCATTAAATAATATTAACTACTTAGTTTCTAAAAATTAACACAAAGAGGCGATAAACACGGTCTTTATGGAATTTGTGTTCCCCAAAAACCATATTAAATGCCGTTTCTTTGGGGCAGTTGTTTTTACATTGGAGCAAACATTTTTTTCTTTACGCCATTGAAATCTATTTTTCTGATAGTCTTATTAGGCTGTATCAATATGTGTACATTATATTATACCAGTGTCTAAATTTGTGTATTTAAAAATAAAGTTCGTCTACATTTTTGCTCGAAAATTGTTGTCTAAAATACATTATCTAATATTTTAAATCTGAATAAATTAATTATTTTTCTGAAAAGTAAACGAACTAGTTAACAATTTTGTGTGTATGTATGAAATAATATACATTGTTGTTGAAAATATGTTTGGGGGCCCCTCTAAACGGGGCCCAAAGAACTGTTTTTTATTAATCTACTCTTGCATCATTCCCCCCAAATTTATCTGCGAAGAAATAATCCTAATAAGTCAACAAAGTGAAGAGCTACAACTCACGCTGATCAACTAGAAGGCTAGTAACGAAACTCATCACTCGAGTTCTGAGGTATCGGGAATCACCGGCATGTCCATGGCGTGGTTTAAAAGATTACAACAGATGTTTATCTCACTTTCATGAACCAGTCTTTCGTCTTCTAATCTGCAGAAAGTTCTCGTAAGCGGGTGCGTGAGTAGAATGCAATTGATAACCTCGAGAGGAAGTTGTGAAGTCCATCGATAACTGAAGGCATTCACTTCATTCACGGTCCAGGGCATGACGTACCGCAAGTACTAGTGTCGTCATCCACGACAATTGTGGTGTGTCTCAAAAATTGTTTCGGCATGTCATCTTCCCAGTTTCACAAGTTAGAAAGGTAATTTAGATAAGATATTGTCACAATTATGAAACTTTTGAACACCATCCTCTCCAAAACGAAGAAAAATAATGATAAACAAATCGCTACATAATAGTTTCCACAAAAAAATATTATGAACTCCATTAAAACTTAATCCATCCAATTTTAATGTTAATATGAATTTAATTTTTATTTAAAAACGGCTGGTGTTAATTTCAAAGAGTTAAATGTATGTATTTATGTAATTGACGTTATTGGGTCGGTAGTCCTGGGCCTAGTTAAATACCCATGCTTGGGGGTAAGAGCGACATGAGGGAAACATGACGTATTCTCTTCACCGGAACTAGCAAGACCCGCCTGCTTGAACTTTTCTTCGTCACATAGCTACAGAAATTGGGACGATTTGAAAGGAAAGCTACAACACTATTTTTGTAGTGACGGGTAATCGAACGTGGGTACCACAGCACGAGAAGCTAGTTCGCTGCTCATGACCCATCCCAGAAGCTGCTCAAAGAGTTAAATGATGAGGTAATTTGTATTGGAACGTGAGGTTTGCGATTTTTGTGTTTTCCTTTATGTTTGAGAATAGGCGCAGTTACGCAGAATGATTTATGCTGAGAAGGCTCTATACTAAGAAGATGGGTGGGGCCATTAACTGAAGCAGTGACTTACTTTCCTAGACCCCGCGCCGTTTCTCACGTATCCTCCGTGACATCAGACTGAGAATTTCTCTACAGAAAACTGGCTATTCAGTACAAATGAAAAACATTTTAAGGACGTATCCCTAAAAAATGTGTTAAATGTCATTACATTAATTTTTATCAAAATCGTCGTGAATGAATATATAGTTCCCTAATTATTTAATTTTGGTTCCTTTTTTCGTCTGGATTTACTTTTTAAAATTTTCAGTTTTGTTGTTCTATGTGAATTCTTAATGATACTGCAAATACAATTGCGAATTTAATAACATTTTGAAACTTTTATACATGCCATTCTTACCTTGAAAGTATTAACTAACGGATATACCACAACTATCTCGTGTAGGATATATTGAAATGAATGAAACCTAACGTATCAAAGGCGAAATATATTACTTATGCCAGCCATTTTATGCCTGAACCATCCCTCGTTTGAATACAAACAATGGAACCTTTTTTTAAAAAAAAATTTTTTGTTTAGTTGAAATTACAATGTTTAGTTTACAAGTGAAACTTTCCAATTGTTTGGTGACTTAATCTAATCAATTTAATCTAATCAACTTATCTAGTTTAAAATTGTACTTAACAAACTTTAATAGGGAGAGGAAACAAATAACACCTCAACAGAATTAGTCAATATTCGAAAATATCTGGAGGAAAGAATGGAGCGGGAATCTGTTCTTTATTCTGGTTTTGTATCTGGGATCTTTTCCGAGTCTGTAGTGAGCTGATGTCTTTATGAAGGGTAAATTAGTGTAAAAGTTGTTTGATAGGTATGCTATTTGGTGAGCTATTTCATTTATGTTTAGATCGTGATGTAGTTGTTTATTGCTAATAAACCATGGAGCTCTTGTTATTAATCTTAAATATTTGTTTTGAAATATTTGCATTTTGTTGAGATTGGTTTTGGCGACATTGGTCCAGTTCGGACATGCGTATAATAGTGTTGGGCGAATGAGTGATTTGTATAGCGCTAGTGCATTTGACAGTGAGAGATGGTTGTATGAGTTTAGTAAAGGTCTTAATTGGATTAATTTGGTTTTGCCTGTTGTGCTTTTATTTCAACGTGTTGTTTCCAATTAAGTTTAGTGTCTAAATTTAATCCAAGATATTTTATTGTTTTCGTGATTTGGGGTCCAATTTATAGCGTTATTATTTATGAGTAGCGGGGATAGATGTGCAAAAGTTTTCAATGAGAAGATTTTTGCTGCTGATTTTGAGGGATTTAATTTGATTTTCCAATTATTTGCCCAATTTGTTATTAGATTTAGATGCTGTTGGAGCTGGAATTGATGAGTTTGTAGTGAATTGCCGGCGATGTATAAGGCAGTGTCATCGGCGAATTGGGCGGTATTTATTTGATGGGAAGTAGGAATGTCAGCAGTGTAGAGATTAAACAGGGTTGGGGATATTGGCGAACCTTTTGGGACCCCAGCGGCAATTTGTCTGGGGTTAGAATGGTGACCGTCAACTGTAACTGAGAAAGTTCTGTCAGCAATGAAATTTTTGATGAGTTGAAGAAAATACTTTGGTGTACCAATTTCGACTAGTTTGAAGTAAAGGGCTGGGTGCCATATCCCGTCAAATGCTTGTGACACATCTAGAAATACAGTGGTTGTGTGATATCCCTTTTGAAAAGCAGAGTGGATGTGTTCAGTTAGCCTCAGAAGCTGGTGCGTCGTTGAGTGATGGGAAACAATGGGAACCTCTGTAGAAAAACGAGAGATTAAATATTCGTTTACTCGTCTATTTTCCATTTCTGAACTTACCCTCCACACTTAGGTTTGCACTTTTATAAATAATACTTTTTTGTCATTTATGAGTGTTTTTGCCTGTAATACAAATAAAAACAACTTTGATTGTAATTATTTTTATTTTATTTAATTTTATTTCGATAAAGCTATACTAAATCGACCCGTTGAAACATTCTGCACTTTGTAAATCATTGTTTTAAAAGAGAAAAATAGCTTCATTTTGGATCCCTTCGTTCAAAGGTTAGCCCCGGCTGCTCGTTACAGGTCTGTCAAGCGATACATTTAGCGCAAGTTAATTTTACACAGACTTGATATTCTACTGGAATCAGACCACCAATGCAAATTCCCCAGAATAGCTAAATCTCCAGAAATGTAAACGATGGTTCAAAAGGTTCTCCTTGCGCAGAATTCTGCGTAAAGAAACTCGACTCGGGCTCCACTTGCCCTCTCCCCCGCACTCTGCTATAAATAATGATTAGACATCGGATGTTTAGGCACTGAAAACTCGTCTTTTAGGCGCTTAAAAACGCACTGAAAATGTCAGGAATAAGGAGAAAAAGGCAATGTCGTAAGTTACGTACACAATAAAATGGAAAAATTGTAATTTTTTGTCTATATTATTTTGTAAACTTAAATGCACAAAACACGTTCGTACATTTTAATGTAAAACTAGATTTACATATTTACAACTATTCTACATTTTATTCTCAATAGATTTCATTAACCAGTAATATTTGCATATTACCAGTAACTTTTCAAGGATCGCAATTTCAAATTTGCGACGACTGGGGGACAAAATCAGTTTGAATGTGGAGAATGATATCTGAACGATGTGACTGGCATATATTTTAGCATCCCAACACTAGCAACACTGAAACCTTTTGGAAATTTATATTTATTTCCACTTAAAATTTCGGTGCCTTCGGTGTATTGTCAATCGACCATGATCTCAGATCATGGCAGGTATTTATGAAATAGGGAGTATGAAATGGAGAAAAATAAGTGGGTATACTTTCAGGAATTCTCTCGTAATTTGAAATACCAAAGCGTGAATTAAAGGTTTCGTAATGAATGGTGACGTTGGACCATCGCCTATTTTCCGATATTTTAGCATTGTATATCAATATAATAAATAAAAGGCAAAAAAGTTCTAATAAGGTATTTATGCAAAAAATAGGCATTTATGCTAAAATAAGCAAAAATAAGCATTATGAAACTTCGTCATATGGCTTCATTTCTCAGGATTCGTGTACATATATTATCAGCCTTTCAATAAGTTCTCTAGAAAAAAATAGGCATTTCCCTAAACATCTTATGTCTAATAAGGATTCTTTGACGAAGCGGCCGAGTGAGTTGGTTGTGGGCGCAGGCCCGAGTGCAACGCAGGGCGCGTGACGTCACAGGGGGGCGGCGCCAATTGGCGCTTCCGTCGCGGCGCCACAGCCCAGTGCCGCTGCCGCGCCGCGCCGCGTGCACGCACTCGCGCTTAAAACGACTTCCATGTTTTCCGGATCTGTGACGTAACTACCGGCGCCCCGCTGCGGTCAAGTCGGTGCAATTGCTTGTGGTCAGTTTTTTTCTTTGTATTTTTACTTTCTTGTATACATACGTATATACGGGAGTAATATACGTAGTATAGAGAAAGTTATTGTATGCTGCCGAAAATCGATTTCGAGCATTCAACAGACATACACGTTTTGGGGTCCCCTGATACCGAAAAAGTGTTTTTTTCAAAACGTCCGTCCGTCCGTCCGTCCGTCCGTCCGTCCGTCCGTCCGTCCGTCCGTCCGTCCGTCCGTCCGTCCGTCCGTC
>BLKR01011302.1:0-34981 GCA_011170035.1 Teleogryllus occipitalis
CACACATAATACACAAAATTTTTAGGTCTCTCAAATGGAACGTCTATGTAAATGAATGGAACACAAAATTAAGTTCATTATGCTACGCGTTCACAATTGTTTCAAATTCAGTCAGCCTTCATAGCACTCGTGAATATTTCGCGAATGTACATTCCCGGCTGAGATATGGCATAATATTCTGGGGAAATACATCTTATAGCTCCCAGACTTTTAGAATACAAAAACCAATTGTACGCATAATAACCAAATCCCACCCACGTGTTTCTTGTAAGCCTCTCTTCATTAATCTAGGAATTTTACCATTACCTTGTCTGTTGATTCACAAATCAGTGATTTTTGCCAAAAAATGACTTGCTTAAAGACAGAAATATATTTTCAGAAAATGCCGATGTCTATTAATATAACACTTGACGTAGAAATCATATTCATCAGGTGACAGTATCAAAAGCTCATTACAAAAATTCACATACAATACATGTACATTATTTTACAACACTTTGCCAGATGACTTTAAACGATTGAATTCGATAGAAAAGTTTAAACCCCAAGTAAAATCATTTCTGCTGCATAACTGCTTCTATACAATTAGAGACTATACTGAGCATCAAAAGAAAAGTAAAATTAATTTTAACAGTGATATTTAATATATTATTTACCATTTGGACTGTATAAATGTGTATAAACAACCTTCAACAAATATTGTGCCGTAGCTTCTGGGCCAATGATCCAATCTCGATAAGGTTTTTCGTCCAGTTTCCCTGATCCTTTGAGTGAATGCTAAGATGGCCCCTTGTTTTGCTTCTGGACATAAATGTAACTCCATTATTTGTGCTAGAATTCAGTGGGAAATATAGTTATTCAAATTATCGTTCTCCATAATGGTTGTCGCGTGAGGAAGTATAATTCCTTGACGAAGAACATGATGACGAAGAACATAAGAGTCAAAATTCATTAATGATTAACCTTTGAAAATAGATTTTATTGCATTGGAAGGAATACTTTTGTCAACAATCCTCGCAAAAAACGCTACTTTTTCTCTATTCAAAATTCAAGCAGCATATGGCTTAGAGAAGGGATCACAGAATTTTGAAAACGTGCACAGAATTCACTTCTCCCCGTAGCAGGTCACACAGTTTTTAACTGTTTGTGACGTAAAATAAATAAATAAATAAATAAACTAGACACACATGCAGGCTCCTCGGTCTGTGATCAGTAGAACGCATACATGAAAGAGAAGGGACAAACAGCCAAACCGTCGGCGGGACTCGAATCTGCGACCCTTGGAACCGAGGGGCTGAGTCGGCACACGTTCTAGCCACCTCAGCCATCCAGGTCGGCTCCTTTTCATCCTTATGTTAATGTGTCTTAATGTAACAAAATTCGTTTAATTTACATTGTAATACTTCTTAGCAATCTACCACCGGATTTCAAACCGTAAGTACATCAAATATATGATCTGGACTGTCCGGGTGACGCCGCGTCAAAGGCTGTGGTGCCGACGTTTCGACCGACATATCGCGGTCCTCTTCAGGGCTGTACTGCTGATCAGTAGACTCTCAAGTCTTGCAGTACAGCCCTGAAGAGGACCGCGATATGTCGGTCGAAACCTCGGCACCTCAGTCTTCGACGCGGCGTTACCCGGACAGCCCAGATCATAACTCTGGCCGCGGAAGCCTACCATATCAGTAATACATCAAATATATCTAACTTAACGCGTTTGCGGATTCGGTGGTATAACGGTCAGCGTAACGGGGCTGTTGTACCCGCATGTTTTGCGGGTTCAAACCCGATCGAATCCGTGGATTTTTAAGGGCGAAAAAAATCCTTCGTACGCCTTCCTTCAGATGAGAAGTAAAGCCGGCTGTCCCATGAAGTAGATTTATTGAATGTAAAAGATCCTCAAGCATAAAAGAAGCCTCTGAGCAAAATTGAGATCCGCCTGTTTCGTCGCCCAAGATAATACCTCCTTTCTCCGCTAGGTGGTGAAAGGAGCGTAGCGAAATTTGCTTGGTTAGACGGAAGAGCGGGCCTGATGGTACGAGTCTCGCCACGTGAAATAAGGCATTAACTAACTAACGGGTCCGAAAGTATGACTGACTATGGCACCGGCACCATTGCTCCCGCAGTGCGTCTTGCAATCCCACGCGCCGCCAGATCCTTCGGCCCACGGCCCAGAAAGCAGCTTGCGATAGCGCACGTGCTCTCCGGCCGCGCGAACACAGCCGTCCTTTGAGCCCGTCCTTCCGAGACAGACGCTTCGCGAGCGCTTCTTAACGAGCCAGCGCTGCCGATTTCCAAACTGCGAACTCGGGGCTTCTCCTGGGCTAAATATCAACAGCGGTTCCCCGCGCCTTCGCAAATGTCTGCCTCGCGTTCCGACAATGGCTGCTTTTATCAGTCTCTCGGAGAAGCGTTTCGGTCTGTGATGGAACTACAGATCGAGAAATCACCGGTCCTTAAGTCTATTTTTCGAAAAAAATATCACCATAACCTTTGAGCTTATGTCTGTAAATACCATTACTTTCACGGGGATGATACTTCATACAAATTTTCTTCATCAATTAAAGTGCTATCTTATTTGTATAGTAATTCAAGAATCTTCACACAATTTAATAAATTAATTCTCAAAAATTACGTTCACGCCTGTATTTGAGATCGTTTCATTTAAGTGTCTTCCCGGGCAACGTCAGGTGTTTATTCTAGTGTGATATATATAACTATAATGCTTCATTGTTTTATTATAATTTTTTAGTGTTGTTACTTAATTACTTTTAAGCATTATTACAGAAAATTACTCCATAATACAATGTATTGACAATATAACCTTCCTAGTCGGGAGGAGGTAAGGTCACCACCAGCAATGACGAGAGATTTCAACCGAATAAACCATGAAACACCTTCTAAATGTACAGCAACCAACACCTTATCGGTCCTCTGGCATATTTCAATTTGATCGGCTGCAGAGAGTGCAGTAACAAATATTGTGTAACGTCATTTTATATGGTTCAATTATGAGAAGGGGATTATTAATTCTATTCCACATAAACTGAGATGTTTAAATCAATATTCTTAATAAACTCTCCACATTGCTTTTAGAGTATAAAAAGTTAACGATATCTCATCAGTTATATACATTGTTCACATCAATAATTAATTTGAACTTGATTAATACCCACTTTACTCTAGTTAATTGTTAATTAACATTCCATGATTATATACTATATACATTTATATTGGCTCAACTATTGTACTTTTTTGGTAAAAACAAAAATAGAGAGTATACTTGATTATCAGAGAGACGGCAATCAAAGAAGACCAAACGTTTTTCCTGCCCTCACTATCCCAAATTCATACCAATCGGCATACCAATCGGTGTGCCGATTCATGATCATAAAATCAACAAAATAGAGCTTAATTTGGAGTAGATTTGTAAGGGAAGAAAAGTTTTTTACGGATACAAGCTATTTCTTCGTTTTTCGGATAAATGTATTTACGACGTGAAGTCAGTCCAAGAGTTTTGTAAATAATATCACGTAATTTGTGAACACAGTTACCCTTCAACTGCTCAATGTGTTTATTCATTGCACTGTATTACGCTGATACTTTAAAATGTGAAGCACGTTGGCAAAATCGGTAGACGCCACCTGCACACATTCTTCGTTGGAGCTGAAGTTCTTTACGCCTCCTTTAGATCCAATTTCCACCCACCGAACCGGACGGCGTTCGATTCATCGCCGGTAACTGAAGGCGAGGGCGACTTCGAAGGGTCACGGGGGAGTGAGCAGGCGTTGGATGGGGGAGGGGGAGGGGAGGGGAAGGAGGAGGGGTGGGCTCCTCACGCGCCGCCGAAGCACGCTGCTCGGTGGTCGGCTAAGTAAACGCTCCTCCAAAGAATTAAAATATCTCCGTTTTATTACGCGGCCGGAACTATTAGGCCGCGCGCTATTTAGGAATAGCCAATTTGGAGGTTTCTTGGGCGCTTCCGCCACCTCACTCCAATACCGGTCACTATTAGACGCCATGACTTACTCGAAATCCTTGCAAGGAAACTAATTAACATTTGTTTATTTTTATTACAGTTAATGGGTTGGGATGATTACTTTTTAGTCAGAGAGTAATTTTCCCTCAGTAAAGCGACGGCGGCAGCGTTGGCGGCGGTGGCGGTGGTGGTGATGGCGTCGGTGGCGGCAGAGACGCTGGTAGACGAGGCGACGGTGACAAAGCAGGGGAAACGCTAGAAGGTGGCTGCGGGGCATAACAATGGAGAAGCGCAGATTAGGAATAATGAAGAAACGAGAAAAAGCAAAATACAGGTGATGACGATGGCCATAATGTTGACGAGAAAGGAACGTAGAAACGAGGAGCAGGATAGCGGGTGAAGGCAAGGGTAGATCAGAATCGTGTTATGATACAAGAAAAGTAAACGTGATCGAAAAAGATATTTGAAAACCTGAGAAAGCGGGGAAAGGGAAAACGAAGAGTGCGTGGAGGGAAGCGTGTACGAGGTGGAGCTGACAATGGGATGAGACTCGAAGACGCAGCAGCATCACGAAGGAGCCGCGAGGCGCGGTGTAATGGTGGTCTGGCGCCGACAGCGATTTAGGGCAAAGACGAGCTGTCAAACGCGCGCTCGTGGCTGCGGGCGGCGCCGGGGGCCGGGGGCCGGGGGCCGGGGGCCGGGGGCCGGGGGCCGGGGGCCGGGGGCCGGGGGCCGGGGGCCGGGGGCCGGGGGCCGGGGGCCGGGGGCCGGGGGCCGGGGGCCGGGGGCCGGGGGCCGGGGGCCGGGGGCCGGGGGCCGGGGGCCGGGGGCCGGGGGCGGGGGGCCGGGGGCCGGGGGCCGGGGGCCGGGGCCGGAGCCAGGGGCCCGGGGGCCGGGGGCCAGGGAGCCGGGGGCCGGGGGCAGGGGCCGGGGCCGGGGGCCGAGGGGAGCCGGGGCCGGAGCCGGGGAGCCGGGGGCCAGGGAGCCAGGGGCCAGGGAGCCGGGGGCCGGGGCCGGGGGCCGGGGCCCGGGGGCCAGGGGCCAGGGGGCCGGGAGCCAGGGGCCAGGAGCCAGGGGCCGGGGCCGGGGGCCAGCCCAGCCAGGAGCCCGGGCCGGGGGCCAGGGGCCCGGAGCCCGGGGGCCGGGAGCCGGGGGGCCGGGGGCCGGGGGCCGGGGGCCGGGGGCCGGGGGCCCGGGGGCCGAGGCCAGGGGCCGGGGGCCGGGAGCCGGGGGCCGGGGGCCGGGGGCCGGGGGCCGGGAGCCGGGGGCCGGGGCCGGGGGCCAGGAGGCCGGGCCGGGGGCCGGGGGGGCCGGGGGCCGGGGGCCGGGGGCCGGGGAGACTGGCCGGGGGGAGCCGGGGGCCGGGGGCCGGGGGCCGGGAGCCGGGGGCCGAGGGCCGAGGCCGGGGCCGGGGGCCGGGGCCGGGGGCCGAGGCCGGGGCCGGGGGCCGGGGGGCCCGGGGGCCGGGACCCGGGGCCAGGCCATGGGCTAAGGGACGGGCAGCGGGCGGCAGCGGGCGGCGGGCGGCGAAGCGGCGAGCGGCGGGGACGGGGGACAGGGGACGGGGGACGGGGGCCGGGGGCCGGGGGCCGGGAGCCGGGGGGGCCGGGGGCCGGGGGCCAGGGGCCGGGGCCGGGGCGGGGACGGGGACAGGGACAGGAGGGACAGGGACAGGGACAGGGGACGGGGACGGGGACGGGGACGGGGGACGGGAACGGGGACGGGGACGGGGGACGGGGACAGGTGGACGAGGGTAGGGTACGAGATACGGTGGATGGGCGACGGGGGGCGGGGGAGAGGAGGCGGGGGACGCGCAGTAGGCGGTGTGGGGGCGGGGCGGGGCGGGGCGGGTGGCGGTGGCGGGCGACCAGCGACGAGGGACGGGGGGTGGGGAATGGGGGACTGGGGCGTGGGGACTTGGCGGGGGCGGGGAACGGGACGTGACGCCCTAATGAGGCGCTCCTCGGCGCTCTTCGTTGCTCGCGGCAGGCGCAGGCGGAGCTAAGGAGGAAGTGGAGGAGAAGGAAGGAAGGAAGGAAGCGGAAAAATAGGTAGATGGAGGCATGCAGGCCTTAGATGATGGGCTGGAGGGGGGGGCGAGGAGATAAAGGAAGAAGATGAAATGATGTGGGAATGTGAAGAGGTGAAAGTTAAGTGGAGTAGGAGGAGATGGAAGTAAATGGACCACAGGAAGAAGATGAGGAGGAGGAAGAAGATATGGATGAAACGAGATGGATAAAAGATGGAAAAAGGAGATATGAAGGAAAATGAGGTAGATAACACAAGCTGGAAGTTGTGAAGGGGATGAGAAGGGGGTAGAAAATAGTGGAGAGTGTGGGAGAATTGTCGAAAGGTTGGCAGGATGATGTGGAAGTGAAAACGTTGTGCACGCTCTGTTGAAGAAGAAGAAGAAGAAGAAGAAGAAGAAGAAGAAGCACAAATGGGAGGACGGATATTCGAATATAAGGACAAGAGGATGTAGGGTTAAGGATAGTGACAAGAATCTGTGGGATTGCGAGAAACATTTTGAAAAAGTGGTATTGGGAGCGTGTAATTATTCAAAGCAAATTTATTCAGTTTACTGAAGTTTCTTGTTACATCTGATTTCGAATTTTCCTATAATATTTTATTAATACGAATTATTGATTTCGGTAAAATTACCTCTTCTAAAGGTAATTTAAGGAAGTTTAAGCCTCATAAAGTAATGAATATTTGATAGGTATCGCTAAAAGAAATACTACCATGGAACTCGCTATCTTGAATAAGATCACCCACACACGTTTTTTCTATCAAAGGAAATAGAAATTTTCTAAAAAAAACAACATATTTTTTTATTATTTCTGAAGACGGAAAGTAATTGGAAAGGTAAACAGAGTAGTTTGATGTGATTTTCAAGCTAAAACTATTTTTCAGTGTCTCATATAACAACTACTCTTTCCTTCGTTCCTGACAGATTATAATTATGAGAGTCAAGGCTGATTGCAGACCCTGCGGATTACAGCAGACTATGGAAGAGGGATGGCAACGATAACAATAGGTGAGGCAATAGATATACCAGAAGGACTCAAAATTTAGTTAAAAATCAGAAATCGACAAAGAACGTAATGTAACAGAATAGCGCCAATGAGAAAAATGAACAGCGTAAATGATTAAAATGAGGCGTGAGAAATAAATGCAATTGCGCCGAAGCATCACAATTCAAGCGGATATGTGAAGTGATACACAGAGCGATATTTGGATTCATTCGAAAAAAATATTCACCACAAAGAACTAGAGTTATTCAAGTGATTTCACTTATCGTCATAATTTCTCGTTCTCATCTGCGACCTCGTTCTTACAACTTCCTGTCCTCTTTCTTATCATTTCCATCCTTATCCTCAATGTTCTTGTATTTTCTTTTCTCCTCCTCGGCTCCTGTCTTTCTCTTCCAACGCTTCAGGCATAATCCTCCCACACAGGCACCGCAATTAATCTCCTGATTCTGTATTCGAAGAACGCGGTGATCACACCACGGGCGACGAGCCTGCATGTTGTCTGTCGTCGGCTCTGCCGCCAGCTGGCTGTTGCCACCAACTGTGGTTGGAAACGGCTTAATAAGAACACGTGTGTCGGACATCGGCGCGAGCGCTGACCGTTAAAACCGTAGCAGCTTTGGGCGAAGGATTTTCCTCGTCGCCGCTGCCGACGCCGCCGCCACCACCGCAACGCTGGTGCTACATCCGGAGGTACGTTTCCATATTTAATACAAGGCCATGTCACTTTTTTCCTCCAGAGGGTCCTCACCGCATACCCACGTCCTGTCTTCGGGATGGCTTCTATTGACGCACATTCCAAAACAATGTGTCCTAGAAGACGACCGGTTTATTTTGAGCGCCATGTATGAAGGAAATGAGTTTGTAATTATGCAAAAACAAAGAAACAAAAATGCAACGAATAAGTTTCGTCATATCTCGACAACATGAGTACTCGTTGCTACTAGTTCTTGACGGCAGGCAAATTGAGTACGTCTTCCTTTAATTATAAAAACCGTTACAAGAGAGGGACAATACACTTCCGCAGAGACGTGTTAGATGTACTAGAAACAATTCAATACGGTGTAGATGGCGCAATCGACAGTGTACCCCAGCAAAGATGCACAACGTTAACACACAACTCTCACTAATTTTATTAATAATAATAATAATATTAATAATATTAATAATAATAATAAACACTGATCTTTTGAATATAATGAATTACTATTAAATGAATGTATTCACTGATTTATTCAATTAATTTTTTTGTTGTTTAAATTTTAATCGTGTTTTTTCGTGCAAGATTAATTTATTGACATGTTAAAAATAAACAGTTAACATAAGGTTTTACATTTCTTCTTTATTTGAATAAATTGTAATACGTTTCATCACCTTCATTTTTTCGTACAGCAGTCAATTTTCTGCTCAGTTTTCCTTGTCATTATTCCGTATCGGCAGCTCCAGCATACTCCACACGCTGCCACAAAACGAATATGAGATCGTTCGATTCCAATGTAAGCAAGGTACCAATTCGAATTCCACGACCGATAGTTATAAAGTTCTTGATCGTTATTAATATCTCACTGTTTGACAAGCCTTTCCACGTAATCACATACTGGATACGTCCGCGCTACCGAACATGGCTTCTGCCTACCAAACGCCGGCGCGCCGGGAACCTCATTCAGTGGAGGCAATCCTATCCGCTGGCCTTAGCGCGAGCCGCGCAGTTCCCGTGGCGCCTCATTTGCGTCTGAAGCCGTCGCTGGAGGATTATACCCGCGCGATACAGTGCGACAAGGCGCGGCCACCTCCGCCGCCTCCACCGCCGTCGCAGCCGCTTTGCCAGTAATTAGAGCAGGAATTCGGGGGGCGGCCGCGAGACCTGGGGTGACGCAGCGCTTCGGAGGCGCGGCCAGCGGCGGCGGCGAGCGACCAGGCGGGCGGGCGGGCTACCCTCAATAGATCGGCAGCCAGAGAGCCGTCGTCCATAATTACAGGCGTCGGACGGCGGTGCGGGGGACGGCGCGGGCGGCAGCGGCGGCGTAGTGTTGGTGTTGGTGGTGGTGGTGACAGCGGGTGGCGGCAGCGGTGGCGGCAGTGATGGCGACGGTGGCGACGCTGGCGGCTGTGGCGACCGTAGCGTCGATGGCATCGATGGCAACGGTGACGGCATTTGCGGTGGTAGAGGCGGTGGTAGAGGCGGTGGTAGAGGCGGTGGTAGAGGCGGTGGCGGTGGCGGTGGCGGTGGCGGTGGCGGTGGCGGTGGCGGTGGCGGTGGCGGTGGCGGTGGCGGTGGCGGTGGCGGAGGCGGAGGCGGTGGCGGAGGCGGAGGCGGAGGCGGAGGCGGAGGCGGAGGCGGAGGCGGAGGCGGAGGCGGAGGCGGAGGCGGAGGCGGAGGCGGAGGCGGAGGCAGTGGAGGCGGTTGCGATGACTATGGCCAAGGGAGTTCTGCCTGACTCCGCCCCCACCAGCACTCTCACCTTTGCTTCTAGGGCTCAGCCAAACATGCTCAGCGTTCCCTTTAGGCATGGATGTTTGGCTCCTCCCTATCACCTTTACCCCGGCCACTCCATTTAGACAAGGGACGGCGGCGGTGCTTTAGCAGTCTTTACCCACAGTGAAAGTCTATACTGTCGTTTTCATCACCATCGACTCTGCTGGAGGCATTGCCTGCACCGTGGTCAATACTGTGGGTGGCTGATTCGACATCGCCATTCTCTTTGCCATTGTCGTCATCGTCCTTGTATTCCACACCCATTTGCTCTGTTTTCACGAAAACTTTCGTAACTGACGGGTCCGTCGCAACCTCTGTTTACACAACTAACCCAATCGTTTGCCATCTCAAACTTATTGATATAATATCCACGCTAATTATATCCATCTATCAGTGTGCTGTCATTGCCGGCGTCACAATCATCACAATCGTCGTCACCGCAATTGCCACTACCATTCTCATCGCCACCGTCATTGTCACCGTCACACCCATCGCCACCGTTACAATGATCATTGGCCCCTCTGGCATAAACCTCCTCACCATCGTCATCGATGTCATCACGACAACCATTGCGGATCACGTCATGACGGCCATTGCAGACACTGTCGCCATCACAGACACCGTCAGCGTCCCCGCTGGGAGCCGTGGGGTGAAAGGCGGGCGCCGGGAGGGGGCGGCGGGAGCGCCCCAGGGCCGAAGCACACATGCGAGGTAACGGCTCCCCGCGCCATGAAGTGCGCTGAAAGCGCTGCGTGAGTGGGCAGATCGCGCCACACGGAGTGGGAAGAGCAACACTCGCCAAGCGCTGGTCAGCTCTCGACGCCAGGAAAGGCGAGATACGAGACGCGAGAGGCAAGAGGCGGAAGGGCAAGAGGCGGAAGGGCAAGAGGCGGAAGGGCAAGAGGCGGAAGGGCAAGAGGCGGAAGGGCAAGAGGCGGAAGGGCAAGAGGCGGAAGGGCAAGAAGGGCAAGAGGCGGAAGGGCAAGAGGCGGAAGGGCAAGAGGCGGAAGGGCAAGAGGCGGAAGGGCAAGAGGCGGAAGGGCAAGAGGCGGAAGGGCAAGAGGCGGAAGGGCAAGAGGCGGAAGGGCAAGAGGCGGAAGGGCAAGAGGCGGAAGGGCAAGAGGGGGAAGGGCAAGAGGCGGAAGGGCAAGAGGCGGAAGGGCACGAGGCGGAAGGGCAAGAGGCGGAAGGACAACAGGCGGAAGGGAAGAGGCGGAAGGGCAAGAGGCGGAAGGGCAAGAGGCGGAAGGGCAAGGGCGGAAGGGCAAGAGGCGGAAGGCAAGAGGCGGAAGGGCAAGAGGCGGAAGGGCAAGAGGCGGAAGGGCAAGAGGCGGAAGGGCAAGAGGCGGAAGGGCACGAGGCGGAAGGGCACGGAGGCGGAATATCAAGAGGCGGAAGGGCAAGAGGCGGAAGGGCAAGAGGCGGAAGGGCAAGAGGCGGAAGGGCAAGAGGCGGGAAGGGGAAGGGGCAGGGCAAGAGGCGGAAGGGCAAGAGGCGGAAGGGCAAGAGGCGGAAGGGCAAGAGGCGGAAGGGCAAGAGGCGGAAGGGCAAGAGGCGGAAGGGCAAGAGGCGGAAGGGCAAGAGGCGGAAGGGCAAGAGGCGGAAGGGCAAGAGGCGGAAGGGCAAGAGGCGGAAGGGCAAGAGGTGGAAGGGCAAGAGGCGGAAGGGCAAGAGACGGGAGGGCAAGAGACGGAAGGGCAAGAGGTGGACGAGCAATGAGACGGAAGGGAAAGAGATGGGAGGGCAAGAGATGGAGGGTAAGAGGCAGAAGGGCAAGAGTTGGAAGGCGAGCACGAAGGCGGAGACGGATGCGAGGAAGAGGAGGAAGTGGAGGGAGAGAGGAGGTGGAGGTGAAGGCGGAGGCGGTGGTGGGGGGACGATGAAGACGATGCGAGATCACGGGGTCACTCAATTCTGTGGGTGGCGCACGTCACTAGCTTCGCAGAATCTTCATCGTCCACGTGTGCGCGCAAACGTCACATAGCACTCATTGCTCGTGTCAAACGTGGGCTCCCTCATTTACATACGAGATTACGACCATTTAATAAGGACGTGCGCAAACGCAATTTGCACGTTTTCCTTCTGTCCTACTTGCCACATTAAAAAGGATCTCGAAGAAAGCAGAAGTTGATGGTAAACAACCGAAGGACGTAACTATAAAGAAAACTATATGTAATTCCTGTCAAATTAGTAGCATATTTAAAAAGGAAGAATAAGGAACTCTAATTCTTGAGTGGAATTCAAGGGTTCACTGACTACGAAGTAGTTCAAAACTTTAATAATGGTTGTACATGAAAATGTTTTAATTACAATGTAAAAAATATCTAATTTGAACTGTATTTGTGACTTTCCTTCTTTATTAATTTTCATTGTTATAATTAAATCTGGATGTCACTAAATTGACTATTGATGCATTTTGTTTCACACTCATTGATACAATATTTAACTCTACTACAAATCATTGATCATTTACATCTTAAGGGAAAATAGAAAATTCAAAAAGCAAAAATAAAAGAATAAATAAATATAATCTATTTATTTCCATTTTTTAAAATGATTGAAGCCAAAATAAACGCAAAGTAAGAAAAAACCGAAAAGGGAACATTATAATTTGAAAGTAAAATAATATTCTTTAAATATAAAGTAACCCAAAATATAACTGCAAAATCCGTTTAATCACCTGTATGACGCCTGAATTGTTGGGAATATGAGATTGACGAAATCTTGAGTTATGTAGGTAAAGGTGAAGTTGGAAGTAATTCGGTATTTAGTTTCTGAGATGTCAGAATGTAAGTGACTTCAAAAGTTACACGTGGTGTAATTAATTACAATTAATACAATAATACAATAATAAGTAATTACAATTAATATAATAATACTTGCATATCTACTTAGTGCTGGTATTTAAGAAAAATCCATTTTGACTCAAGCTATTCCTTTACAATATTTATTACATATTTTACTGTAAAATATGTAATAAATATTTTCTAAAATAAATATAATAAATATAATATATAATAAATATAACTCTAAAATAACGAGAACTTATTTATTAGGTACTATAATTTAAGGCGAGTATGAATGAGTATTTATTGTTTCCGGGCTCATCAATTACTTAGGTCACTAGTTCCGTAAGTATAGTGCACGTTATGTTCTGAGAGGCAGCGGCGTTCCTCCCTTGGTGGAACGTGAGAATTGGCGCCCACCTATATGTTGACCTGCGATTTCTTCCTTGTCCAGGTTGATCCTATCCCCGACAGGTCACCGCCTCAGCTGGGACAAATTCTAAGCAGACAATCGGTCTTCCGATGTGTGTGGAAGTAGTGCAGTACATGTGTAGTGTCTGCGTAAAGGAGAGGCGAGGGAAAATGGATAAGGAAGGAAAGATCGCAAGCGGTCGTAATCCGTTTATTCGAATATTACTCCGGTATTCTGTTAGTAATGATCGTAAAAACACTAGAACTACCAGTCAGATCAGCCAACAACGGAAATTCTCCTCCAGACTGCGGATTAATTCGACCCAATTATGTAGTTAGTGCGGAAAAACTGCCACCGCCGTGACTCCAACCCTAGGACCTCCCATCAACAATGATGCACAGGCAAAGGTGTCGCACTGAGGCATCAGAATCGGTTCCAGTTTCTGGAAAATTGAAACGTTTCTTTTTTCTAACGAGAATAGTTCTCTGATTTCTTTCTCTTGTGGATGTGCACCCGGTATGTACATATGTGTTCGCGTGCGTGCGAGAGTAGTATAATCAGCATCGGTGTCACGTCCGCACAGGGGCGGGCGGAGGGCACAGGAACCTCGCGGCCGCCGCCGCCGCCGCCGCCGCCGCCGCCGCCCCAGCCGCCCACTCCACCCGCGCCGCCGGCAAGGTCGAGGTCGAGTCAGCCGACGCGGTCACGTAAAAACGCCCAAAAAGTCGCCGGGTTGGAAGGAGGTGCCTCCTCGGCAGATACCGGATGAGTCGCTGTGATGAGCAGGTCTGCGTCGATCAGGTTTCCAGACCCACTTTCGATGGAAGACCAGTCGCCGAGGGGGCGTAGAGGTGAAGAGGTATTGGAATGCAAAGTAATCAAATTGACACTACGCATATAGCACAAGTATCTTCTTAGATATTCATTAGAATTGGATTTAGTAATATTTGCAATTAGGAGTAACTTACATTGACTTCTTCCTATTAGTGCATTATTATATTGATACTGAAGAAAAAACAAGTTTTAGATTTCCCTATTCAATTTCATTATCACAATTCACTAATTCCATGAGCGTACTTTAAAAAACAACTAATTTTCGTCTAGAAAATTTCCGAAATATCTTTGAAAAGGTATCTATGAGTATGTATGCCAATTCGTGTGCAGTCAAACTTCTTATCCAGTAAATAGTCAGTAAATAGTCCAGTAAAATTTCTGTGCTTCTTTGTGGCGCGATTTTTTTCTTTGCAATTTTTTTTTATTTAGCGGTTATTTCCTCAGTCAGATGACCGCGACTAGTTCTGAGCATTACGAGCGGCGGTTCATGTGCTAATGTATTGAGGTTTCCTCTAAAAAAATGACTCATGAATTGACGCCCGAAATTAGGAAATAGTATTTTTTGAACCGATTTGTTAACTTCTGGTTTACTAGCAAGTCACTATCTGTCACGAGAAATTAGCAATAAATTAATAGCTGGAGAGCCGTAAATGCGTCATGGCTCGGAGCAGTTGCCTCGCCCGCTGTCGTCGTTCCAATGCTCTTCGGCCCGGGCCACTCCCTTCCCGTCCGCCTGGCCGGCGCCAACACCGGGACCCCGCCCTCTTCGTAAGTCGCCCAACGATCGGATTGAGTGCGGGTGGCGGCCGGGAGGGGGCGGGGCCGCGTTCGAAGGGTGACACGGAGTAGGGAACGGAGGGAAGAGGCGAGGAACGAGTTGTAGGACGGGAACGCTGATTAGGGTCGGGTGGTTTTGGAGTGGGGTAGGGTATGGCGAGTGTGGCCAACGGGAGAAGTACTATATGGTGATGGAATGCGCGAGAATGGTTGTACAGGAAGGTGTGTATGCACGATGCACGCAGTGCAGTAGGTACTGTAATGACAAATTGAATGGACCAGGCTATCGCGAATAGGGCTTACATATGGATACACACCTCCCTCAAGTCAGAGTTAAGGTCATGTCAGAGGATGGATATGGTAGTGTCGGTTGATGTGGTGTAAGCTATCGTAGAGCGTGGGGGAGAGCCACAGCGTATAGTTGAGTGCATTGGTATGAGGAGGAAGGGGTGGCATACTGTGAGGTATAATGAAGTCTGTAGATCGTGCGGGAAGAGTATACACGATATCCATTTTTGGTTGGGCTCGGGCGTAGTTCATTTGCCATCTTCGTTCATTTGCGCTTGAGCTAAGTCGGTCTAGTTATGAGTAGACTTCGCATCTTTAAGTTTCTAAAATCTATTTATGCGCATATAATAGGCTCTTTAAATGCGAAAACAGGGTTATAATTTCTCAAATAAGCAGTATATATTGTGATTAAAATGACTTTTCAGAATAGATTTTATTTTATTTCCAACTATTTTTTTACAGATATATTAGTATATTTTAGAAACTTGGGATGTAATTGGGAAATCAATAATAGAAAATAGAGATATACAAATGCACAACAAAATATCCTTTTCTCTACAACCTCTGGAACAAAATTATTTTCCATAATCCCCCCCCCCCGCCCAATAAACAACTAAACCCTCTTCTAATTATGAGGGAATCTGCATCTTTTATACGTGTGAAACATCTTTTAACCACTGAAAATGACACTTTTACTTCTGCATCTATGGTGCATACTTTAATTTTGGAGATAACTGGCAGTGAACTGTGTTGTTCTAGAACAACAGGTATAGGATTTACCTGATATAATTCATGTAGAGTGAAAACACGATAAGATTCTAAGGTGTAAATTCAATTTTACAGATGTATGTAAAAAGATGCGAATTCAATTTACTAAATTAGTCGTATATTCGAATATCGACATCGAATATTTTGGCACTTCAGATCCAGTTAACACAAATGCCCAATTCTAGAGTATTTCTATGAAGTTACCTAGTGAGTATTGTAATTTGAGACATTCACAAGAGATAAGAAACGCTGAAACTAGTTGCGATGAAGTTCCGACAACATAATTATCTGACCTTAAGATGGCTCTACAACAAAACAAACTTGTAAACAGACAATGTACTTTTAAAGAATTCAACAATTAAGTAATAACGAACGAAAAATAATTTTTAGGCTCTAACGCAGAAATAGGCATTTTATGCACCATAAAAATGGTTCCAGTAATATCGAAACGTTATGGAATGAGCATATAATTAATTCCGAGTGTCTTCATTGAAAAAGTAAAATAAGCATTTTTTAAATATCCAGTGTCTGCTAATGAAAGGCACTGAGGAACAAGATGTTGTGGATAGGGCTCCCGGGCAGGCTGAATGCACACGATGGTTCTCATCGAACTTCTATCTCATCGCGAAGAGGCCTCGGATTTTCTAGGAGGTTCCGACATTCTTGTTGCCAACGTTTTTGAGATTAGCAAGATCATTTTAATACCTTTAAATCCGGTGCAACTTTTCTACTTTACGCATGAGTATAACTATGAAAGTTCAGATAAGGGCATTTGCTCACCCCCTGAAATTAAGAAAGAAATATAGAAAATGAAATAAACATTTTATATATTTCTCTGAAAATTGCTGCAAATGCTCAAATATGAAAGAATTTAAGGAACTCTTTCACAAAAAACTGCCATAACCTGATTCCAGCTCTCAAAAAAAAATTTTTTCGAGAGTTTTTCAGTTGAAAATAATTTTGAAATATTTTTTGAATATATTTATACTATCATATTTATACAATATTTCATTCCATATTCTTCTCGAAATTAAGAACTTGTTTTATTCAGTGGAAACAACGTTTAATGAAGATGCAAATATCGGCTCAACATATTCATAAGTTGTCCTTTTTAGAACCACACAGCATGAAGATGGCACAGGCGTCAAGGTCGGGGAATCTATGCTCAAGTCAATGATAATGAACCAAACTATAATAATGACCTTATTAGTATTTTTTAAAAATTTGTAGTACCTTCATAGAAAAACGTTTAATAGATTTTTATTTAAACTTATATGCGTAAAAAGGACAATATATTAAATAGGAAAGAGATTGTTTTATTTCATAAACGTGACATGTTAAAAACTCGTTTTTTTTCCAGAAATTCGTATACGAAGTCCAGGTGTTTAATTAAAAAAAATTAACGAATGTCAAAGTCAGCTACATAACGATATAAGTCGCATGTGATGCTGTTACCAAATCGTAAGCGAATTCCTGTCAGCGAAGAAAAATGACGTCCCCCTCTCTGGAAAACTTTCGATATACACAGAGGTTCCCCAAGATTATTTTCTCAATTTGTAGCGCCGAAGTGCTGCTGCGAAGAGGAAAACAATGCAGCACCAAAGCGATGATTCTCTTCAACCGGCGAACATCACGCCCTTAGCATTGACTACGCCACATTCAATGTTTCACAATACGATTGCATTATCTTACGCTTGGTGCCTGATAAGTAACGTTCTACCTTATGCATACACTACCGAGCGGCATCAAAATTTCAACGTGTGTGGGGGACATTGGATTCTATTGTAGGGCAGTGTTGTGTAAACCACTAATTCTTCTTTTTGTCCTGTAAATAGATTTCTGGTGTTTCTTTCGGCGCGATTTTTTTCTATGGAAAATTGTTTATTTTACGACGGCGATTTCGGAATTTTCATAGATAAAAGAAGCCCTACTTTGCAGCTCTTAAGGGAATTTTGAGTTATATATTCAGGATACTCAAAGAAGAATCAACGAAACTTCGAAAACAAGCTCTTATCTCAATTTTAAGCATAATTGGTCTAATAAACACCAACCGGATTTAGAATGGTTGCGCTGCAATAAGTACTCAAAAATTGGCTTTAAAAAATACATTCTGTGTAAAAGTTTACTTCGAGAGACAAATAAACGCTCTTCAATTGTGTATTGGTTGCAAAACAAATAGACATACTTGTTTAGAAAGAAAAAAATTAACGCAGAAATCAAAAAGGAATTGAATGGTTTAAATTGGGTCTTTCATAAGTATTTCTAGCCGTGCGCTCATTATGTCTTCTTTGGAGAGACTTAAAATTGTATCTGGCGTGTACTCACAAAAGCTGTTCAAAAATCCCTCCTTGACTGATACACAGTTAGACACGTTCGACTAAAAAATAGTTCCGAAATTCTTGATGAAACTTTTCATCGGATAGAAGAAACGATTGAAAATGGCGTACGTTTCACACTTGTTGAACTCTCTGAAGCTTCGAAAATTGCAAAACTTCAAGATCTTTTTCGGCGTCTACCGACTACTACAATATTGAAGATCGCGATTTTTCCCTAAATGAAGTATGCTCTTCAAAAACTTTAAATGAGGTGTACAGTTTTTCAAAAATATTCGTCATTTTTGTGTAATTTTGCTTGAAGTATAGACGATCTTTAAAGAATTATTCTCTAAAAAACCAATCCATTTTTACTTTCTCGCTACCGCTCGCGCAGTAGAGAGTAAGTTGTCTAACGCAGCGCGAAAATGGGCGAAGTTTCGGCAGAAAATTTATTAGAGGACCCTGGTAACGAAAAAGTACATAAATCCAGCTGATAAATTTAGAAAAAAATTAACACGTGGTTTAGCCACAGTTCATTTTGCGGGTCCTTGATACCGAAAAATCAAATAACGGCAAAACGTCCGTCTGCCCGTCCATCTGTGAACAACGCAAGCTGCTAAACGGTTCAGCCGATTTTCTCCAAAATCGATATTCCACAATCGATCTGGCGCGATATCCCGGCCCCTTGAATTTGAAATCGATATTTTAATTGTGGGGGTTCTTTACAAAATGACCCTGGAATATTTTCTAAATTTTCGAAAAAATTGTTCCAACGTTTTTGATAAAATATTATTGGATGGTGTGAAGGACGTTTAAGAAAATGATACAAGTCTCATGTTCGTTGAAAACCTTATTTTTCGAAAATTGCAAAAGTTCAAAATTTCTTCGGTTCTTCCTACAACTATAATTCTGAAGATAGATATTTTTCCCTTAATGAAATCTGTTCCTTATAGATAGCTTTTTAAATATGGTCATATACAATTTTTGGAAAATTTAAGTACTTATCGCGTAATTTTGCGTGAAAATACGGTAGAGAACGTACGTTCTGTTTTAGCACCACTAGTTTGTTTGTTTTCCTTGATTATTAAGCAAACGGCGTTTAAAAATGACGCAGGACCTGTTTTACTTGAAATGCCTTAATTTTTGAAAATTGGAACATTTGGAAATAAAGCGAGAATATATGTGCTGCTGTAACACCACCAGTTAGTCGAGGTGTAATGAACAGCCTTTCCTGTCTTTACCGCAATTGCGAACTCACGTTTGCTGCATCATGTTGTGGTGTTTAGCATCCGTTTGTAGACAAGTGATACGTTGAAGGAAGTTTTATTATAGAACTGCAATGATTACATAATATGCAGGAAAACTTCTACATTCTTGTAAACAAAATAAAAACTTCCTCGTTTTTATTTCAATGTGTGTGATGCTGTAAATCTTGAGAATTGATTTCGCTCCACAATGTATTTAGATAAAAAAAGAAATAGAGTCGTTTTTGCCCACATTATTATTTAATCAAAGAGAAGCTTTCGATGACTTTGTCATCATCGTCAGTTTTCTGCAGTTCGGAAGCAAACTGATGATGGCTAAGATTTCGAAATGTGCTCTTTCATTAAATAATAATGTTGCCAAGATAACACCTCTAATTCCTTTACTTGGATGTCGCCAACGACAAGTTACCAAAATACCAATATCACCATCTGCGTATTTTCCAAATGTGAGTTTTGTACAAATTGGGAAACACGTTCCCCTCTCTCGCGCATATCACTTTGCTACGGCCCAACATCCACGCCTCCCAAAGCCTCTCTCGATACCAAATACAAAATTTCTAGGCGAATCGCAGAAGAGACGGAGGGAAAAGAGCTTGGAACAAGGGTATTTAGCAAGAAAAAATATTGCCAGTGCCATTTTACACAATCAAGCTACAACGATCACAAACGTTATGATTTCTAGCCGCAATCCCCATCTGTACGCGTAGGCTAGGCGCAATCCCCATCTATCGATTTTAATGACGGTATATATAATTATTATTTTTATTTAAATAATTTACATGGTATTTTACTTTGTTGCCAAAACGTATACGTTGAAAAATAAGTAACAAAACTAACAGCATCTACCCTCCTCTTGGATTTATTCCTCCTCTACCTTTTATGGCCATATTCGATTTATTCCACTACAATCTTCCCCTACGGACGCTTGGCAACCACAACGACCTCCGCCTCTGAAGCACACATCACTTGCCTACGCGTCCCCGCCCACACCTCCCCAGCCCTCTCCTCTCCTCTCCTCTCCTCTCCTCTCTCCCCGATGTGAAATACAATTTCCGAGGCGAATCGCACAACAACGAGAGAAAAGGCAGCGCGCGGCCGGGGCGCGGGGGAGGGGTGAGGAGGCGCGGGGGCGCGGGGGCGCGGGGACGCGGGGGCGCGGGGACGTCGGGACGCGGGGACGAGGCGCACCGCGGGGCGTGCGCGCCGCTTAATGTGCTTTTCAGATCGCTCGAAATGATCTGGCGCGGGGAACCGGTTTTCCCGACTGAGTGAGATCCATAAGAAGAGAGAAATTTGTGAAGAATAGGGAGAAGTTTTCTTCTCTTTGGGAAGACGTCAAAATGGAATGTGTAATTAAAGTTAAGTATCTGCATCGTGGCAGTCGTATATGTTTTAGAGTGCCTTTTTTTCCGGCGCGGGGGCAAGAAAACAATGCTATTTGTTTGTGGCCGGCTGTCGAACATAGTTTTAAGATGTAAGGCGTCCCCGTAGCCACACGACGTAATAGCACGATGGAGCCAACCGGTTCCGCAGATGGCGGCGGTGGCGGCGGCGGTGCGGTGGCTGCCGTCCGGCGCCCCACCCGACGCCCCTCCCACCCCCTGCTAAATAATTTAATTACACCGGCGCAGGAGCGGCCGGGCGGCCCTTCTCGCCCCGACGCCACTCGCCGCTGCAGCCACCCCCGACGCCCGCAATCGCTCCCCACGCCCGGGTGCCCACGGAGCCACCCGGAGCTCCGCACTCCGACAGCAACAACTCTTCACTAGGATTGTGATTAGAGGCGTATCAATATGACATATCTTTCAACCCAGTTCTATCACTCCATACCTCAAATTCCACACCTAGACAACTTCGGACTCCGGAAAGCTCCTAATAGAACCAGAATAAAAAATAGATATCCATACCAGGCAATCCTAGTCAAAGTTTCCGAAATAGAATGTTTTTAGATGTGTCTGGAGAAGATTTTCTCACCCAAATTAGTGTGTAGTTTAATTTTATTTAAATTAGAATGTAAGCCATCAATACATATGTAAAGTGTATGTACTGAACTATGTATGATCCGTAAAAATATTTAATAAAAAATAAAAAAGAGGCGTACCTTCGACAATTTGGCAGTCATGGTAGATGTCATGGGCGCCGCTCATAAGGAGCGATATTTAGAGTAAACCCGCTAAAACAAATAACATCCTAATTAAAACATATCCTGATAGAGGCGCGAATTCTAAGATTGTCATGGGCGCCCGAATACCTACATACGTCTCTGATTCTAATCCCGTGTAATCAGAACCGGAGGATGAACGACCGAGTGAGTATTGATTTCGAACGCGTTTTTTTATCATTAGTCCTGTAAATGTAGCGCATGTCCTGTAAATGTAGCAATGTATCCCCAGAGGGAGCGGCCATCTTCCCCTGCTGGGACATAGGATACGGCACCTCCAAGTATCTGCGTCAGCGCGATACCACCCCAGCTGGATTAAGCTCCAAGGTCACGGCTCGCTTTCACGCATGTGTAGTGGAAGAATAGTGTATGTCAGAATACACTTCAGTTTTTTAGGCAAATGCCTATTTTACGTCTTTCTTCGTAGACGCGAGAAAGTAATTGTGAAAACATTTCATGACTTAACGTTATTGATGAATCATTTATTGTGACTCAATTGTCTATTTCACCATTAATGCCTGAAATTGTCTAATCGTCATATGAAAGCATAAAATATGTCCAGCATAAACGGAACCGTTGGAAATATAACTCGGAAGCGATTCTTGGCAGACAAGGGAGAAGTGCCGTCGAATAACAGGGATAGAGCAAAAGAACGTAAATAGAATCCTGGTTGAAATCAGCTTGGTTTACGATGTTACGAAATGGTATTTCGGCAGCCTCTCACAATGTGATACATCAAATACTGCAATACCATCCGCTTCGTTCTCACTTAAAGAAATGTTACAAAGATTAGACAATATGTGAAGTAACTTTCACACGAACAAAGCTTGTCAGCGCTCATCTAGGTCACGTAATAATATATACGGTTTCTTGCAGATCTTTTAACATAATTGGTCCACGGTCCATCTAAGAATCTATGCTACAATAGATATTGCAATAGGAGGAACAACGCTCACTGCCCAGGACTCTTAACACTTTACATCAGGGACCATAGACGCAACATTGGACGCGATTGGGAAATAATTTTTGCTTCACTGAATGTTCTCCAACGTATCAATATATATTTCTTGATGTACTGTCAAAATGCTTTAAAATTATTTGACTTTCAGAGAATAGAAACATTGCATTTATATTGCTATATGTCTCATTTATCATTATATTTTATTATATTAGATTAATACGTTTTAAAATATTTGAAATGTCGAATAATAAGTAGAAACACCGCGTCTGGAACCCTTAATAATGGCAATAATAAAAGCAATAATTAATAATCATCTAGTATGAAATTCGATAATTGTTTGGAGTGACGTGCAAGGATAACATCCATATGACTGCTCATGTAGTACGAATTATGAAGAGAATATGAAACCAAGACACCCTGGGCAAATGAAAGTATTGAATGAAAAATATTGCGTAACATAGTGTTGGTTATTACGTTTTACGTTCCATCCCGACTCAGGTGCGGTAATTTTCGTAGATCGGAAAATCCACATTGTTTTTGTCGTACTTGTGGCATGTAAAATAATACTGTCTGCATGTCGGATAATAGTAAATCCTCTGACGATTCCCTTCTCTATCATATCCCATATTCGCTTAACCGGAACGCCTCAAGTACTGGTTGAATATTTCTAAGGGCGTTGTTGTAGCGTTCTCTGTCAGTTAATAAGGGAAACAAAATTTACTGTCAACTTCTCGAGTCTGTGGGGTGCCAACTAGAAAATTCCCTGCGCTTGCCTGTGAAGGGGGTGGGCCAATGGATTAATCTCCATGCATCCAGGCAATACAAACAAAATTTCCAAAAAAGTTGTCCGAGTTAAGAATTGAAATGGGGGCGAACCTTTGCAAATTTCAAACTGTTAAACGTGTATATTCACTTGAAATTATTTATTTTTTTATGTTAACTCTTTTTCATAGCAACAAACGTACGTGGAAAGTACAATGAAAAAATTATTCCCGTATTTCCAGTCAATTCCTTCTCATCTTCACTCTAAGATCCAAAAGAAGAAAGACAGAAATGTTAGAGGTTATGCGTCGAGGAAGCTCGTGTATGTTCTCAACATTTACAACACTTATTTACAACACATTTCAAAACAATCGAGAACGATGTGGAAGAAAGTAACTACACAACACGGAAGAAAACAAGAATCCACATTCCATAGTTCAACCACATCTCCGCTATTTCCATAGTTCAGTGACTCATTAATTTTATTCTTAATCGGTCTTGCCGGGTTTTCCTCTGCTCATCTTTTGTGGTTTTCCTGTCCGACTTCATCTACTCTTGCATCGTTTCGCCGCTAGGCAACGCCACACTCCAGCATGCGAGACAGAACTATGGTTGCGGGATGAATTAAGACACAGGTTCTCGACCTTAATCACAAAAGCACGAGGAAAGAAAGCGTAAATACGTAGAAAATATTGGCTCGGTATATCCTCACTCAGCATATCCTCAATCAAAAAAACATTAATTACTTGTTAATAAGATACCTAATAATTTGAAAATTCCAGTTAAACAGATGTAAAAAATATAAATAATTTTCAAATTCTGACCACGAGAAAAAGATACTGTACTTGCAGGTAATCGCTTACAATTTTTTAGATCATAATTAATGAACATTATTTTACTATTTGTTTACTATGGACTTAAAATAGCATATCATTCAACCAACCTTCCTGTACAATTAAGATGATGTTCAGAACTACAACGAAATTAAACACTTTATTATTATTGTGTACTATAAAACCTCTCCTAAGTTTAACAAAAGTTTAAAACAAGTTTAAAAGTATTCTCGTTGAAGTAACTATTTCTTATGCTATGCTTTTTGAATAAGTAATATGATCACTTATTTTAGTATAATAACCTTACACTTAAACGTGTGATAAATGGTACTCGAGTGAAAATTTTCAAAATTAACAGAAATTGTACCAAGACGTATAGAATTATTTGGAAACTTTATGACAGTGTTGTACTGAATATATTGCTGTATTTTAATATTAATTACCGACTATCTTTCTGGATGTGATTATTCATTTGCAATTTGCCCATTTTATCTCAATGTAACTAAAAACCTATCCATTTAGCATGCATTATTGATCTCATATGAATTCAAAGAGGATAGAAGTGACTAAATTTTATGTAGTTGAGGTTTTTCTCTAATTGATGTACCAGCTTCTAGCGTGCAAAGAATGCCTGGATGTTATTGTGAAAATGACACTATATTTATTTTCCCAGTAACAACGTAAATAAGAAAATTAATACCTGGGAAGCCGATGGACATTACCTTCACCGACGCATCCATCTGTTTAAAGAGCATAGCTTTTCATCGATATTTGCTACATACGAGTACAAACGCAATTACTGAATGTTTTATTACTATCATTATTGTATATTATATTGTTTCTAAATGATTGGTATTATTTAACACCTTTCGAAATCACCTGGACGTGTTCCATTGGTTCACCATATTCAATGACTGCAAAATCCGTCTCCATCTCGTTTTCTAGTTCTAGCTCCTCGTAACTCGTCTTGCAGTTGAGACACGTTAGAGCATTTAAGCTTCTCGCAGCCAATGTTTTGTTGTGTTTTGGAACGTTTGCAAGAAACAAGCTTTAATAATATTTGGGGCAGGAGGTAACAATGTCGTGACACTAGCAAGCCCATTTTTTTGTTATTTCCCCTCTGCACCCTTCAAGATAATTTGGTTTTCAACTTCTAGCTATTGCTGGATCTGACGATAGAGTCTTTGAGAATGTTACTGTGCTGCAGATGTTGGCAGTGCAGCAATGATTGTCTTGTTCTCGAAGGTTTCATGTAAAAAAGATATCTCAGTTGGTTGACTAAAGGCACATTCTCCCACTGTAGCCGAGTAGTGAAACCCGAAAGCGTTCACCAACATCCGCAACAATCTCCTGAGTTGTGTTGGAGGTTTTTAATACTTTTATAGAGTCGTCAAGATTAGAATTGTCCGACTGAAAGAATCACATTTTCCCATTCTTCAACAATGCCAAAGTGGTTTCGCAACTACTTATTGCATATAAAAATTAATGTTATCAGCAATTATTTCACTTATGGCAGGCATGTCAAAGTCGCCGACGAGGTAACCAGCTTACTAGAGTTCGCGGTCACTGCATCCAGAGGAACTGACGCGAGATTTTAACTAAAGGGTAGTACAATGCCTCCCGGGCGGCGGCACATCACTGGAATCACAGTGAGTTTGGAAAAGTTCATTGACAGTTATTGCCTCAGATTTAGAAATATTAGTTTAATCTTCTGAAGCAACTGTCTCCCTGTCTTTCGGCGCAACAACCTCTGGCAAAGTCTGGGCCTACCAGCGGCGTTCCAAGCTTTGTGGGCATGGTTTACAGGGTAGGTGTGGTTAGTACGTAGGCATATCTACGCCGTATACTGAAGCAAATAAATTGATCTATATATATATATATATATATATATATATATATATATATATATATATATATATATATATAAAAGAAAGTCGTGTTAGTTACACTATTTATAACTCAAGAACGGCTGTGCCGATTTGGCTGAAAATTGGTGAGCAGGAAGCTTAGAGCCAGGAGACTGACATAGGATACTGTTTATCCCGTTCGACAGCGTTCCTGTGTGAGAACGCACGTTTTCGCACGTTTTCGCGTGATTTCGCATGTTTTCGCGTGAAGGTACTTAACTGAAGAGTGCAACCTATGCACCAAAATACAGGAACAATAATGAATGATTAATCTATTTAATTTTTTTATTTGTATTTTCTAATAAACAATTTAACTTAATAAATTCCAAAATCTGCTTATTTATTGCCTTTAACAGCCGGTCCCTATGATTACCGCTTTGTATTTCTCTCTTAAACAAAAATCAATTCCAAAAAAACGCTCTGCTGCGTAATAGATTTTTTAATTATCTATTTAATATCAGAGCGTTTTTTTTGAAATTCTTCTTTGTTTGAGAGAAAAACACAAATCTGCAATTGCTTTATTATCACGAGTGCAACAAGGATAGTACAGTTTCTCACAGTGAGTGCGACGCGAGAAAAAGATGGGACCGGCTGTTAAGGCGGAACTGAGTTCGCCGGGTCAGCTAGTATTCATTAAATACATCAGTAATATGTGAACTTATCAATTTCGAATAAAATGAAATATTTAGAATTGAATGGACCTTAATTTCTTAATTACGATTACTTAATAATTCAATAACTGCAGCACTAACGTGCTTCTACTTTCAGGTAAAAAACAAAGATTGTCAGTTAAGAGAGCTGCTCGCCCATAAGAGTGATATAATAAATAGAAGAAGAGGTTTTGCCAGAGGAAATACACTACATAGAGGTTTGATAATTATTTCACATTATTGCTACGTAGAACAAATAACAGAATCGTTTTAATGAAACATAAAACAAAAGGAAAGAGGCAAGGAATAGCTGGGTTTTCCCCCAACCTGGAAACTCCCACCAGCGGGGCACCGCCCCAGCCGGGTCCAGCTCTACACAAGTCTCCCGGCATGTGTGGTAGTGTAGTGCATGTTAGTGAAAGTGTGTAAGTAAGGGGTAAGAAGACAAGGAAGAGGAAAGAAAGTTTGCGCGCAGTCCGTGGCTCGTTTGGGAGGGTGACTGCCTCGGCATTCGCCTGGTGTTGATCGGAGAAACCATAAACAACCAATCAGAGCAGCTGGCCTCTAGAATTCTCGTACACACGGCGACTGAACTCCACCTACCTGAGAACCTCGTGTCGAAAATCCTGCCACCGTCGGGACTAGAACCTACGATCTCCCGGTCAAAGGCACTACAGTGACATCAGTTGATGATCTGAGCTCTTCCGGTACGCTCAGACGTGGTCTTGAATCACTAATATCTAGTTATTTTCTAATATCTTCACTTTCCATACGATGCATTACTGAGCACTCTTTCGTGTATCATATCGCATCTGTCCAATCCTATTGATATATTTCCCAACCAATTGCTAAATTTCCTCCCGCCATCCTCACATACAGTAGCGGGCTCTTCGGCTGCTCTATGCCAAAAACACAGTAATCCAACATTCTGTTCGAGAATGTGTTGTACGCACTTTTGTATACATTGTAGGATATTGCATTAAGCCGCACCTTTAAAACTCGCTCATTTGTGAATACTTACAGTACATTCAATGATTTCTCCATCATGAACTCAGTATCCCCACATCTAAGACTAAACAAAAATATTGAAAATGTATTAACTTGAAGCAATTGATTTTTCATTTTTGTGTTTTGGAATGGAGCAGCCGTGTTGCTATATCCACTTAGGCCCTATCTAAGGTCCCCGCCCTCTTCCCCGCCAACGTCCCAGTCGCACTCCTCCGAGCCATGGCCCAGACGCATCCTCAGGCTCCTTCTCCTTTATGCTTCGTTTCTGTGTGAGCTCACCAAAGCGCTCTTTCTGGCCAGCGACCCGCCTACAATGCACAGAAACACGCTTTTAAGCTGCCATAAAGCTCGCTTGACTATTTAAACCTCCATCTGGATTGTGAGACGCGTCTCGACTTGTGGCCTGAGGCGAGGGGGGGGGAGAGTTTCGGAGCAGCTGCGAGTTGGCGATTCTCTATGTGGGCGAGCCTTCTTGTGCGTACTTCTGATGTCGAGCGGAGAGGAGGCTTTTGGTGCTAGTTTACCCGGTGCACCTGGTTTACCTACTTCTCGTGACTAGCGAGTTGTTGAAAGCGACAAGAAAATTCGGTGACTGAGGCAAGGGAACTCCAAGGAAATGTAACAATAGACTGTACATGTAAAAGTATATTTATTAGTAGAAATATAGTGAGTATTTTTACGCTTGGTGTTATTTCTGGCAACCGAGTTTCCATTTTTTGTGTTCTTCTTCTCGTTTTCTGCTAGACGTCTTCTCAACTCCAACTTATTCAAATTCAAATTATTATAAGAGTTTACTCATAAACTCCTCTTTACCGACGATTTTCTGCTGCAGATGTACGTACTGAGTATAATAACAGTCTTGATGTGCATCTAGTATAATAGGGCCAATAACACTTTTTTTCTTATTTCATCAAATTTTAAGATCTCATCGTATAAATTATTACTTCTGCGGTTCATCAGATATCCCTTCGTTTCCGTATTTGAGGATTGTTTAAATTCTGTCGGCAACAACGTGTTTATAATTTGGTCATTGTAAACTTCAACACTCATTACTCAGTCAGTTTTATTTCTTTTGCTGAAAGAATGTTTTTGTGTTAATATGAAAATAATCCGCTGCAACAACATGCTATTACAACTAGTCAGAAATTGTGAAAAAACAGTTCTATCAAATACAAGAGTTAAAAAATGTGGTATAAAGGTAAATGATTTTTTTCTTAGGTAAATTATTCTAGTGTGAAATAAAGTCTTATTTTAATTTTTTATTGAACCTTTGCGTCTGAAATACATCCTTCCATCTACCTTACACAATTTTACCGATTCAAACTCTAATTAATTTATACAAAGTATTAAGTAACTTAATGTATATTATCGTCCAATTTTATTTGAAACATTCATTACCACAATTGTGTTTAGTTATATTTCATTCATCTATATGTCGTTAGTACATTACGTAAAAGTTAATTAATTTCTATTCCACGTATACTTTTATCATAAATAAAAGCACTATAATGCTTTCTCCTCGAATGAATAAATTAAGACAGAATTAAATAGTGTACGTCAACAAACGAGAAAAAATGTATTGAAGAACATTAAACAATTGAAAAGCAATGAATTAATTATACCAACAATATCTTCATATATTAATATCAGGGGGAGTCACGAAATAAAACTCGCATCAGCTATCAGATTAAAAGTTTATTTAAAAACTGCTGTAGGGGTGAGTGTTCCTTGCATCCAGAAAGAGAGATGCGTATTCTTCCATTTCACAAAACAAATGTGACGCCAAAGACCGTGATGCGAGTGCGCGAAGTATTGCTGTATCTCATTTGATTGGACTCGCAGTACAGCACTTACAGGCGCTTCGGCAGCACATCTGACGAAGGATTTCAAAGAGGGCACAGTTATCAGAGGGGTGTGTGGATTTTAATAAAATGTCATTTTTTCTTTCCACTTTGGGACAATGCCTTTTAGCATAGACATTAATTTTATGTTATGACAAAAGGAAATTACCCATTTTTATATGACATGATTTCGCTTTGTTTTTTCGATTTTGACTAGTAAGTCATTTGTTTTACCCTTTTCCGATATTTTTAAAGCTTTTGGCATTTATTTAATCGATTTTAATATAATTTTGATGGTACTTGCTTCAAATAATATTTACAAGATGCAACAAATGTTCTCCACAAAATTCCTGAGTAACCTAGTTCTTTGCCCAGCAATTGTAATGTCAACCGTTGTATGTAATCTAAGGTTCCTAGTATCAGCACCACTGAGTTCAGACATTTCGCTGTAAAGGACAGACCAAACCAAAAATTTACAATGCAAGTTCACTTGAACGAAAGGAAGAAGCGTCGATTACATCAGCAACAAATCCAACAGCTCTGAGTTGTGGATCTGAACTGGTTTCGATCAAACTTTTTACGTTATTTTTCTTTACTTTTAGTGCATTTTAAAAACATTTTTAGAACATTTTATTGATCTTTCTTGGTGAAGTTTGAGGCCATCAAAATCCGTCTCCTAGTTATTAGCACCACCACGCACTGACCAAACGCAATATATTTTCGTTCCCTGTTGCGATTTGTTTGCGACACGGGTTGCCTACTCTGGTCGGTTTGCGAGAAAATGTACTCTCTCTTTAAGAATAATAAAACATGTTTTTACATTTTGTTTCTCTGCTGATTGTTATAAAATAACATTACTACAAGAAAAAAAGCTATTTTTTGTTCTATAGAAACAAAAGAAGACTACGAATAGATGACAAACATTGACAAACCAGTACATTATGTTGCGTCGGTTGGATTCAATAGGAAATGTAGAATGGTGCATGGTGTGATGCTCCCGAAACCAATTCTTTTTGTTGTAATTTTACTAAAAAATTATTCATAGAAATTAACATCTATTAATCACGTCAAATACACTTAAGTATTTTCAAATTGCAAATATAGGAAGGTTGGGGACAAATGTCATGGCAACTATTTTCATTTTTAAAAGAAATGTTTTCGGATCCCACAATTTTATTTGTCGCATGAATGAAATGCTGTAGTAATGTGTGTTCAGAACAATAGGTGGTTACGTGAGTGTCTCTATTAGCACAGAAAGCTATGTGAAATGAGTTGTCTGATAACCGCCGTGGGAAATGAATGTAACCCGTTAGAAGCAGCGTTCATACACCAAGAGGATCGTTCTCCATAGGGCAAATATCCCAGAATGTCACGGGGAATTGGTGGAAACTGTTCGGAATAATGCTCTCCCATAACGGACAGTCGCAAAATGGGCAGGAGAGTTTCTGCGAGGGCACGTAGCAACCAGTGATCAGCAACGCAAGTGACGACCTGTGAATGCGCGAACCGATTACATCAGCTGACACATGCGGTAGTCTAGCATCTGCCAAATCGAGCCTTTAGAACGGTTATGTAAAGCTTCGAAAGTTGTGACTTCGTATTGAATGTAATGCTTTAGAACATGAAATAACTACTGACATTTCAAATATTTTAATAAATATGAGAAACCCACTTTTGATGCGTCGTTAATGTCCCTGCACTTAGTTCATACCTTATCCTTTCACGTGTATATTTCACATTTTACACACGTTCTCGTATTCTCAAAAAAAAGGTGTCATGACGTATGCACCAACCCCAGTATACGTTTTTTTTATTTCAAGCTAACTCGTTTTTAATTTTCTTTAAATTACCTCGAAAAAATGGAGTTCGATCAGACATTACCCCTCGAAATATTTTCTACACCCGTTCCTGCTTGGACAGGACGCGCATTGACTACGGCCATGGCATCCTATGACTTCACAATATCTGCCTGTTAACTATACTAGCGTAAGTTTGAAATCTCCCTTTTGGGAGGAGCTTATTTTCGCAGATTTCTTGGCCTACCTCACGTTCACAATTCATCGCCCTCCCCCAGCAAGACGGAGCTATTAGTCATCAATGTTAATGCAGCCTTCGCTGTCCCTTTTTCGTCCATAATCCAATTTTGTCCACTTTTTCGTTGACGATCATGTCTGTTTTCATATATTCTTTTTCGATTTTCTTCACGTGATCACAATACTTCCTCCATTTATATGGGAAATATTCAGAAAATAATGTTCGACATTTTCTTTAACTTGTAGAAGGGTACAGATGTTTTTTTAGCAACACGATTCTTAATGTAACCCCAAACTAACTATGGTAATGATGAACTCCTTCATCGATGTCAAAGCTTTCTGTTTCATTCGAGTGAAGTCTTCTTTAGACTAGAAAGTACGAATATCAGATTCCAGAAAAATTCCCCTCTTTCAATTTGGCTTCATACATTTTGGTTAAATTGGTGCACATATCTGAAATGTTCTCTATCTTTTAAAAGCGACTTCCAAATGTTTTTTTTTTTCAGATACAGATTAAAATGAAGAGGTAGAAGCTAACATTGACAGTGGGCACTAAGCCTGCTTTCACATTTTTTCACCTTGTCAGAGAGGATATGGAAGAGGTCAGTTTTCTTTTTCCGACGGAACATTTCTTGCACAACTGTTCCACTAGCAAATAACGCAGGGATATTTAGTGTTCCCTAATTGTTAACTTAACAGTATAGTTATTACCTTAAAAATTTTAAAGTCAATTTCGAATTTCTTCAAGAGACTACAAACATCTTAGCAGTAAATAAGATGACTTTTATAAAAAACGGAACGAGTTCTTTCTCACGATATATGTAATAAAAGAATGTATCTGGCATTAATATTTTTTTAATTCAGCTTAGATACCAACAACTCCACTGCATCTTTTCAAAACCAGAATCTCTCACTAACTGTAGGAATCCGGGGCAGTCTACGCGGAAGTCTGCAATTTCTCTCTTGTTTTGTTTGTTGCATCCTATACATAAATTGAACAAAAGGAGCAGTCATCACTGTGATTTCGTAGCTCAAGCCTCATCATCAGATTTCGGAAACAAAACGATTCGTTCTTATCTTTAAACGGCAAACGCATAACTTCTTCGCATTCTGCGCATACGTTATGAGGAGTCCAGTTTTTGTCTTTATCGCACAATTTCAGTCCAAAATAAGCTAAAAAGATGTTCTTTAGTAACTCTTATTTCTTAGGTTGCTTTTTAATATCATATTCATTACAAATAAAAAATTGTTCAGTGAATCAAAAACCACATTTTTCAACTCGCAGGTTAGTTCATTCAGTGAATTAATAGTCATTTTGCAAGTCTCAGAGGCATGTGCACAACCGTGAAGGCAACAAATGATTGAAATACTAACCTAACAAATATGTTGCAACTAATGCAGTAATATTAAATACGACACGACAACATCGTACACTTTATCGGCCTCAATGTTGGAGGCAAGGTAAGGAAGCGGAAGCAAGGCAAAATCCAAGGCAATAATTTATTTAATCTAAACCTAATAATAGCATTAGTATTAATTTGCCGGCATACCGACAAACTACAACCAATGTGAAAAAACTGAACTCAATAAATCCTATGCAGTTTTGTAGTTACAAACCTGTGCAATTTCTGTCTGAATGTTTATATTGTCCTCAACCAAATTTCGGTTATTTCGCGAAACATGATAAAAATTAATACGAAGTCGGTGTTTCGGTCGGAAAATTAAAATGAAAATGGAACGTAAAAGAGTACGCTACGACAAAATATGCAGTGATCTATACGTTAACAGAAGAGAGACTCAACTAACGAGAACACTGCTAATAATATCCAAAAGCTTCGTGGGCATACTTTAGAAAGTATTTTCTTAAAAGCGTTCCTAGATCGTTCTTTCTACACCAGGCACATTTCACGACATTCAAATATTATCAGTGTTACATATCCGACGTATATACTTATACTTCAATTGAATATTGTGCTCTCAACGAAGTTAATTAGAAGTATGTTACGTAACACCACTTTGTTTAATTTTGAAAAGATTGGTGTCAAATCCTATAATTAATGATATAACATGCATTCCTATTGTTTGAAAAAATAGTATAATTAGGTAAAAAGTTATAACCCGAGTATTCTGCACAATTTACTTAGCCTTCTTAGGAAAGGCAATGAATACCGTGGAGACTTCTCTCTTGTATGGGTTATAAATTTTGTAAATATGATCATTATCGATGAAGATAATCCTACAGATAACGCTCTTTTCAAGAAGTCAATTTCATGTGGATGGCACAGGGGAATTTCACAAACGGTCATTTGTATTATGTTATAAAATGAAGCAATTTAATAAAAATTTCAAACAGAACAAATTTTAAAAAATGGATACAAGAAATAAATAAATTCGAAAAGAAGAAAAACTAGGAAAATAATGAAAGATATGAAGTAAAGAACACAAAATGAAATGAACACAGTAATATGGTTTGGTTCATATTTCAAGAGAAATATTTTCTGGAAAATGTTCCCGTTCACAAAATTGCGTCAAATATTTCATCACGGTTACGTAAGAAAGTTCTCTAACGCACTCCCCAGCCACGCCTTTCCCCACCCCATGCCCCTCAGCCCGCCATCGCTCCTGATCTGGTTCGTCTCGAACCTTCAGCTCGAAATTTACGAAACCTCACACATGCGCATTTTGTAACATTCTAAAACATAAAAATCGCCCGCCATCAAAAACAAGAAAAACGTCCACTTACACAAACCCACGCTTCACGATTTCACCAGTTATATAACCCAACGTCTCAACTCCCCCGCCAACTTCATCGCTCGCTGCCGCGCGCGCAACCCCCCTCCCCCGCACACACACACGCACACATACGGGCCATCCCCGCACCACCCCGGCCCTTCCTTCGCCCCCCGCCGGCCTGCTGATTGCGCCTGACCTGGATCTATCCCAAAGAAACGAAAGCCAAGATCTGGTCTAACTTATCTCTCCATCATTAATCACCGCGGCGCGGGAACATTTGGGAATGTAAATGCATTCACGCTTTCAAAGATCACTTTTCACATGCACCTTCGTTTCTTTGAGAGTGCGCGTCCAAAGGGCCGGCACGCAGCGGCGGATCCTTCTTTCGTCCCCTCCCCTCCCGCTCCGCCCCGCACGCCCCGCCCACCCGCGATCTCGTCCTCGCGCAGCGTCCACTCGTCTCGATAATTTTCTGATATTCCGCGCCTCTCTAAATCACTTCTTTGTGGAACGGTATGGAGGCGTTGTGAATAAGTAATTAACCCCCAACTGTTAATCAAAATGTTGAGGTTAATTACTTATGTCTGTACGCTTTCGAAATGCAGTCGAATGCGTTGATAAATCGTCGACGGCGACCGCGCCAGCGCGGGTTCACGCCGCCCCCGCGGCCGTCGCCGCCCCCGCCCCCGCCGCCGCCGCCCCCACGATGCCGCTCGCGGCCGGCAGAGCGTGTGGGGAACGACGAGGTGGGTGGAGTGTGGGTGTTCGTCTCCCACACCAACTCCAGCGCTGTCAGGCGCCGTGCGGCCTTCTGGCTAGCTGCGCCCCGCCTCGCCCTCTCTGACGCTTCAGCAGCCGCCCCATCTCCACCACCGCCTCCGCCCCGCCCCCGGCCCATCGTTCCCGCCACTGTCCCCGCCCCCGCTAACGTCACCGCTAACGTCACCGCTAACGTCACCGCTAACGCCACCGCTAACGCCACCGCTAACGCCACCGCTAACGCCACCGCTAACGCCACCGCTAACGCCACCGCTAACGCCACCGCTAACGCCACCGCTAGCACCACCGCTAGCACCACCGCTAACGCCACCGTTAACGCCACCGCTAACGCCACCGCTAACGCCACCGCTAACGCCAGCGCTAACGCCACCGCTAACGCC